>JACEII010000019.1:7271977-7406742 GCA_014332785.1 Antheraea mylitta
GAGGAGCCGACCCATTCATGCTGAAACCAAAAATAGCTTCAGTGGGGCTCTACCACCTACAAAATGTATGTCTAATAATCTACATGTAGTCAATACAAACAAACTTGAATATATAGATGTATATATTGTCGCCTTTTTTAACCGACTTCAAAAAAAGGAGGAGGTTCTCAATTCGACTGTATTTTTTTAAATATTTGTTACCTCAGAACTTTGGACTGGGTGAACCGATTTTGATTATTCTTTTTTTATTTCAATGCTGGTACTTCCCGTGTGGTCCCATTTCATAGACGATATGATTTTCGGTTGGCACCGACTTCCAATACATCTGTAAGTAGTGCACATATTCATATGTTTTATTTAATTTGTTTAATTTAATATACTATTTATTTTCCGTTTTTTGGTGCCTTATGGGTTTTTGATTGATATTAAAGTCGGTAATTTTTTTTTTTTTGAAAATTTACTTTATTTTAAACAAAATTTCTTATGGGAGGAGGGCTTTAATTCTTATCCGCAACGATTTTGTATGACAAAAGGTGGTAGATATAAACACTGTGTCAGGTAGAGTGGTAACAGTGTTTCGCTTGCCATCGAGTATTGAAGAACAGTAAAGCACATAAACTCTTCTCGCTTTCTTTTTAGGGGTTCACTTATACCATGTGTGTACAACATACATGTTTCTGTGTGTATTTAGTAAAATACATGGAACGTTATTCCCGCATCCGATTATACCTTTTATTATGTCATATAGGAGGCAAACGAACATGCGGTTCACCTGTTGTTAAGCGATCACCGCCGTCCATAGACACTAGCAACCCCAGGGAGTCGCAAGTGCGTTGCCAACCTGTGCTTGGGGTAATGGAGAGAAACGGGGAGGGGAAGGAAGAGGAGAGAGGAGGGGAGGGGAGATGGGTCTCCGGCGCTCTCACTGGCCGAACGAAACGCAACAATGTAAGCACTGTTACTTCACGTCAGTTTTCTGTGAAAGGGTGGTGCTACCCCGGACGAGCCTACCCATTCAGGCTGAAACTAATAACAGCTTCAGCGTGGCTCTATCACTACTATCTATACTAATACTACCCATACTAATATTATAAAGCTGGAGGATTTGCGTGGTTGAACGCGCTAATCTCAGGATTTTCTGATGCGATTTGAACATGTAGTTCAATATTACATAGCTCATTTCGAGGAAGGTATAAGCTATACATCATCACGCTAAAAACTATATAAGCGGAACACCAATGAAGAAGATTTCCAAGATCGTATTTTTTATTTCTTTTTGAAAGCTTCCGCGGCGTGTTAATTAACCCAAAGTGTAAGTTGTAATTCCACGCGGGCGAAGTCCGGGAACAGCTAACTTTTTATATATTTGTAACTTTCAATTTTTAAATTATTTTTAATTAAACTATAAAAATACTACTAAGTATTTGAAAATTATGTGAAAGAATGTTGAAGTTCTTATTACTATAACTTATAAACCTGAATGTGACTTTATTTGTATGTTTTGCTTTTACCCATTGATATTACTAAACCGATATTTATGAAATGTGGAAAGTAAGTTATTAGGGTTACAGAAAAGGATAGCTCAAAGTTAACGCAAGCCAATCCGCGGGCAAAAGCTTGTAAGTCAATAAACATGTCTATAACGCATTACTCCATAGAATTATTAATAGTTATTAGTAATTAGTTGGTGCCCCCGACTTCGCCTACATGATAATTCTTTTGTTATTACTCAGAGAATTCATGTTTCAATGGATTGAAGTGGGCTGTGAAGGATCTTCAGTAACTAATCTTCTTTAGCATGTTAGATATCTTGTAAATTGTGTTCGGATTCAATTGCTATACGTATTTAAAAAGCTACGGGACTCTATTTGGAATAGCAGTCAAACTCATATATTTAATTGTAGAAGTTCATATTTTTGATGCGAAGCATCTATAGCGGTCAGACCAATTGTTGGCGTTGTGACGCGTCAGCACACCATTCAACGCCATGCTACATGATTTTTAATTTTAAATTATTGTATTTAATGAATATTATTTAAATTTATTTTATTTTATTATTTAAACGGTCAACCTTTTGATCTTTTTTGACATATTTGTTTCCTGTCGTAAACTATCCTTTTATGCATATTATCTAAACGAAATAATTTAGATGTTTAATTTCTGCCAGAAATCCCGTAGTGGCGCAGATTGTTTTAATTAAAAATGTAATTATTTTTATTAACTAAATTTTAGTCGTTTTTATAAATGAATTAAACAATAAAACAGTTAATACAATTAGGTTTAGTTATATAATAATAACATATTATATATGCTTAACGTGTCAACTCCCAAGAGGATCCGCAAAACACATGGGAATAAACACACCGTTAATCAGTTGCGTAACGTTGCCACTCCCAAATCTGATTTTACAGTCACGAAAGAAAGTTACGTGGTGACTTCTTTGAAAGTATATCCTTATAATCATTGCAGACAGAAATAATTTTGACGAGTATCCAGTACATAAATATCTGTTGTAATACTACAGTACAATCTTATTGTTATAAATGTTTACGGTAAATAAAATTATGTAACATTATGAATTAGATTGTTCTGAATTATTAAGTTAAAACTATGTAAAACTTCCTTATAAGTTGCAATAATATTTAGCATTTGTAATAAAGATTATGATTGTGGTTTACCATTCTACGCGCATCACTCAAAAACTACTGCATGAATTACGGCCAGTCGTTATTTGTTTTACTTCATAGATGACCCTTATCTACAAGAAATATCCCGGTGAAGCTATTAAGACCTTGCTATGTCAATAGCGTAGTCAGTTCGAGAAAAAAAAACAAGAAATATCACAACAGGAACTACTGGTCAGATTTGAAAAATTATTTCAGTGTTAGAGAACTGATTCATCTAGGAAAGCTAGAGGCTATATGTCATCATGCTAAGACCAATAGAAGCGAAGCACTAATAAAGAATGTTTATAACTCGTTTTTTTTTTTTTCCTTTTACAACAACAATTATGAAATCTTATCAATATGTTATGATATAATAACAAAGCCACAGCAACGCGTGGCCGGGTCTCCTAGTTTAATACAAAGTTGTTAGTATTTTTTTTAAACTTTGATTTTTATAAACACTATCGGTGTTATTACAAGAAAGTTAAATACGTATTAAATACTTGCTTTAAAAAGGTTTCATAATAAATTAACCGCGCTCGCCTGAGGCAAGTTCGCGTTATCCTTTTTTCGCAAGTCTAACCTAACCTAACTAAAGCGAGACAAAAGCGCAAAATGGCGAACATTCAGCGAGCGCTGTGCATTAAAAACGTAACCTTTTTAAAGCATGCATTTAATACGTATTTAACTTTTTTGTAATAACCCCGTATGTTTTCATGGAGAAGTGGGGCAAGCGGTGTTGTGTATATGTCTTTACCTCTGTAAATAAAATAAAGTAATAACAAGACAAGAACAATGCAGACGAAGTCGCAGATCAGCTAGTTCAAAAATATTATGTATTGATATTCCGAACCCTTAAATGTTTGTATAGAGTAAATATTTGTGTCTAGAAGTTTTATGTTATTTTTCTGTATGAAGATATCTCGAAGATGTATTACTCATATGAGAATTATTCGACCTAGAAGTTTACGATCATTAAAGATTCCATTGAGGTGAACTTATATCATAAACATACGTGGTTTATATAACAGAACCTTTCTAAGGTGATCTGCCTTTATATTATGATGAATACATTACGCGCTCTAGCGGCAATGTAAGCCTGAATCATTATTCCTGTTAACTCATGACTTATGACGAATTGCTATTATAACATTTTTACTCAATACGTTTTGAAATAAATGTTTTCGAATAGTGATTACTTTTTGTTAAACTAAAACTATTTGTAATAATTCCGATAGTAAATATATGGAGGGGTTGTTGAGACGTGTATGCTTGGTACACATATACGTTTCAACAACTCATACATATATGAATAGTTAACTAGGTTAGCTAAGATAGGTCGCGATTTTGCATGCAACAGGCAACAGCCAAGCCGAGGTTTGCCGTGCACCCTTGAGCTAGTTGCCAAAAATAAAATCGGCTGAGTGCGTTAAGCGCTCGCTTTAGTAGTACGGTGAAGCTGTTAAGACCTTGCTAGGTTAATAATAATAATAAAAAATATATAAATAAAAATATATAAATAATATATAAATAAAATAATAATAATAACATAGTAATAATAGTTAGTTCGAGAAAAAAAAATATTTGGAATAGATACCACAGGCATATTACAAAGATTTTTGTTGTTGTTTGGATTCACACGTAGGGTTTATTTTTGTTTAAAAATTAACAGAAAACATTGGATGACCTCGTCAATCCTTTTAGCCACTTACATAGACGTTAGTTTACGCTTGCGTATAATGTCGTCAAAAGCTTAATAGAAAACAAAATTAAAATATTATTATTAGAATTTAAAATCGGCATTTCTTTATCCTTAAGTTGCTGCGACGTAATATAATATAACTAGCTTCTGCTTGCGACTCCGTCCGTAGAATAATGCTTTGGGCAAACTAACACTAGGTGGGAGCTCTCAAAAGAGAAAAACTTCATTGATGTTCCGCTCCTATTGGTTTTAGCCTAATGATTTATATCCTATAAGCCTTCCTCGATATATGAGCTATCTAATACTAAAACAAATTTTCAAATCGTAGCTAAATCTTACATATTTCCATACAAGCTTTCAGTCCGTATTTACAATTGTTATTGGAAATCTTTGAGGGTAAAACTTCTACAAGCTTTGAATGTCATATTTATTATATCGAATGAACAGCATAAAAAAATTCAGAAAAAAGTTTCAGACTTTTAGGTCCAGAAATGACGACACATTCCATACAACTTTTCATCCCTTTTTCAAGCCCTTACAACACTTTTTTTCACATAAAAAAAGTAGCGTATGTCCTTTCTCAGGCTCTATACCAAATATGTGTACCAAATTCCATTTAAATCGGTTCAGTAGTCTTGGCGTAAAAGCGCGACAGCCAGACAGGGTATCAAAAATCAAAAAGCTATCAAAAATTCGTCGATGTCTTTATGTAAATACTGCAGATATTATCAAATATATAACCAAATAAGTACGAACTATATCTAAATTGTCTTCAATATTAAATGTAATCATGTATAACAAATATAAATTTTATTATGTATTTACAATTCATATTGTATAAATTAAGATCAAATTATTAATAGAACGTCGATTATGATCACGAAACCTTGACATTGATAGATAGTACGTGGCTGATCAGTGTTTAATATCTACTATCTAAAAGAATCCAGTTCTAAATATATTTAGGAATATAATTTCATAAAATAATTATCATCATATAAGAATTGATAACTTTTTCAACTATATTATCATGTTAGTGTTTCTGCAATTTTATTGGCAACAATTAACTGTCACATATAATATTTATGTCTATCATATCTTTGATAAAAATATATATAAAATAAAATATAAAACTTTATAGCAAACTAGCCTCTGCCCGCGACTTCGTTCGCGTGGAATAGTTATTTTGTGCTAATGCTAACACGCAGCAGAAACTCTCAAGATGAAAAAAAACTATTTTTAAACATTCTTCATTGGTGCTCCGCTCCTATTGATCTTAGCGTGATCATATATAGCCTATAACCATCCTCAATAAATGAGCTATATAATGTTGAGATAATTTTTCAAATCGTATTAGTAGTTCCTGAGATTATCCTCTACAACTTCATAAACTTTACCTCTTTATAATTTTACTATAGAATAATGCACTATAGTCTTAGAAACAACGCAATCAAATGGCAAATAGTACAACATGACCTATAAGAAAGCTGTGTCAAATGCGTAACGAAATCATACTATATGAATATGATGGTGCTAATGAACTATGTTATGATATTTGAAATATTGAAATATAAAAAAGTCGAAACGTCAAATCGTAGATGCAGCGTATTGCAGCGGCAGGTTGGGCATGAAAGTGTGATGTCTCTGAGCAGAACGCTAGTGGCAGGGGTGGAGTATAAAAGCGGTCGCAATACTACCACTCTGACATAGTTCACGACACTCTACGTATCACTTCACGGCCGCACCTGAACTCACACACAGCACCATGAAGCTCCTGGTAAGTTCAATAAACTATTTTCCGTAACATTCCCAAATATTTTCAGGACGTTAAAATAAGTATTTTAAAGTTTTCGATATTTAATCCAGGATATTAATTCCTTAAATAATTAATGTACTCTAACGTTGTCCCAATTTACAAGATGAATGATATTCTACGATCAGCTGTTGCAAGAGGTGGCATCAACGTATAGGGTCGGCCGTAACATTAACTTTTGAACTTTGCCATTTAAATACCTCCATCTTTGCATTCCTGCATTGGATTTCTTGTTACTTGTTGATCAATTTCCTTCAGTTAAGTTAAAAGAGGATTGTGGCTAAATATTTTGTAGTGATATTTTGATATTATTGAAATAAATTGAATTACAGGTAATTAAAATTTACTTTATTTTTAAGAGTGTTTCTTATAAAGTTATACTTCCTAAGCTTTATATATATAATATTGTAATATAATTTTATCCCAATGTACTATAATTTTATGAATTTATTAGCACATACAAAGAAGCATGTTATCAAAATTAAGTAAATGATTTATAACATTAATGTGAATTTCTTCTGACCACGAATCTATTTAAATTTATCTACAGTTTATTTCCCGTTAATTAAAAATTTAAATAACGAATTCTATAATAATTATCATAAAATTTACTACAAATATAGAAAAAAATGTAATGCCAATAATGGTAATTAATAGTAAACAAGATAACGAAATTGTATAATGAAGCATATACTGGGGAAACAGCAAAAGCAAATAAGCAAATATAATAAAAAAACTCAGTAACATCCTGAAATAATCATAATTACACATATTTAGTTACATAAAACATTGTAATGCTTACGATATACATTAATATAAAATATGAAAATGATGCTGTTAATGAAGTATTTAAATTACAAAGTGCTTCATGAATTACATTTAGCATTTTTTTATACAATTAAAATGTCTTGATGAAGTTATTATAATTGTTTGGTAATTTAAAAGTACATCACGTTTTTAAATATGAAGACATAACCTTGACATATTTGAAAGGCAGGCTTCGCACGGATCCTCTCATGAATTTTGATCAGTTTGTCTTATGTATAAGAGGTATATCGAAAGATTTATTTGAATATGTGAAGGATATCTAGATCAGTGTACATGTTCAGTGGATTACTAAATACAAACTCTACTGACGATTCACAAATCTCAATGTTTTAAACGTCCAAAGCATAATTAATAATGAATTAATGAATGTAATTATAATTTGTTAACTCATATAGTCACCTAACCATTTAAAGAAGTCTTACTAGAATTAACAGTCCGTACTTTGATTACGAGTTTAATGAATAAAATGAACGTAACAATAGTAACAAGATATAAAAACAAATTTAAGTGATTAATAAGAATGAATTGCAGCTTATGTATTAATTCTGCAGATAATCAGCTTCATGACTCTGTAGTTGTGTATTGACACACGTAACCTCTTTTTAACTGGACTATTCGTTGTACAAATGGTCATGCTAAAATCTTTGAATTACATAACACTTACTAGGCCAAGAGAAAAAATTGTGTCAGAGGTTACGTCGAGTTGTCTAATAACTATTATATGGGCGTGTATACTATTAGCACTACCGAACGCAAAGCTTTGAAATTTTTGACAAATACTTGACATTGGAGTAAAAATAAGTGAAAATGTTAGTTTAATTCAAAGTTCACAAATCGACCTTTACTTTATATTTGGTTGGAATAGAATGCTTTGACAGTCACGAAGTTGGTTTTCGAATCGCTAATGATGATTTGCCCATGTATATAATAACCACAAAAACAAGTCTGTAACAAACGCCTTGACCTAGCGAGTATGTTATTATCTGTAGTATTTTCGAAAGTAGATGTTAGTATTATTTGATTTTAAACTATCAAATTGATAAAAAATTTAAAGAGAACATTGTAATATAATAACATCACATAAGAATGTAAATTGATTGCTTATTCAATCATTTAGCTGATACCTACAATTACGTGAATATAATGTAATAAGGAGTCGATTGAAATCAGTGACTGTAACGTTCAAAGAACATTGATTATACGAACGCGTACGAATATTTACTTATCATTTTTAACCTAAACTACCAATCAATTTAAACTGTTTATTACAACAAAATAAATATACAGAATTTAGAAAATTCACATATCTTTTAATATATATTTTCACACATATAAAAAATAACCCACATGTTGGTGATCTAGCAAACTAACATTCCATAACATAAAGATAGTGATCACAGTACAAATAATTATAATTTAAAAAAAACTTTATTCAGTTTAGGCCCTAATAAGGGACTTATGAACGTCAAAAACTACCACCGGTTCGGAAATAACCCAGTCATCGAGAAGAACCGGCAAGAAACTCGATCTGGTTTATCTTTTTAATATATTCAATATTTAGACTATATTGCATACATGACAGAAAATATGTATAAAATATGTAATGTGTATAGTAGAAGTGCCAATACATAGTATAATGTCAAAACCCACTTTCGCCCAACCTGCGTGTCGAATGAGCCGGTTTCACAAGTTGTTGCCTATTGTATCCGCTCCATCTTATCTTGCGACATAACGAATATGATTAAGCTCTTCAGTCTGACCTCATCTTGTTCTTAGGCGTTTATGTATTTCACAGTCACATGACACATAATTATTTGATGAAATTTCAGGTTGCGATATCTGCATTGTTGGCTCTCACGGCAGCTCTTCCACAAAGAAAAGTTTCGCTGAGACCAGAGCAATCACTAGAAGACCAACTACCAGCTGAGCAGAGCTATAACAATTATCAACAACAGGAGTACAGACAGGCCAAGCCCGTTGATGATTTCAGACCAAAGGTTCAATTAGAAACATCCACTTACATTCCCATCATTCGTTTTGACAAAGAACAAGGTACCGATGGAAGCTATAAGACTGCGTAAGTAAAATATTTAAATAGATGTAAATGAATAATTTTGAATCAAACTCTACGCATAATTTGTATAGTCAGTCCTGTAGGTAAATGTTACCATAATATGTTAAATCTGTCGTGAAGAAGTATTATCTACATGGTCATCTACTATTAAAAATTTAAATAATATGTTAATACTCGTGGTAAAAACAGATATTGCTACAAAATATAAAACATTTAAACAGATCATTATAAATTCTAATTTGTGGCCTTGACCGATGAGCCTGTAGTTTTTTTAATACATCATAATATTCTAGTATGGGTTTCTGTTTATGAGTTGTTTTAATGTTATATAAGGCTTTGATTTGTTCTCTCATGAAGTTAAAAGTTATATTTTAGAAGTTAGCTATTACTTTTATCACAGGTGTAAATCTAATGGCTATTATTGTTAGTTATAATTATTGATAAAATGTTAAAATACAATCTGCTATCTTCTGCAAGTAAGATATATTTACACAAGTATGAATACCGGTATACAAATACAAAAAATGAATTTAAATCAATAAAAGTCAATACGAAATTAACACGTATAGTGGCTTTTTCAAATCTTTGAGAGATAATTAGATGGCTTAGATAATGAAGTCTCTACATATTTCGTATAAGGGTAATAATTATGAAAAACAAAATTCTGCCTATAAGACTACATTCTTTAAGGTTTATATTTCAGCGACGCAGAATGTAAGTTTGTAAATAAATCCCTTCACTTTGCAGTTCATTAACGTGTCTATACTACTTTCAAACAACATATTATTATTAGTATAAAAATAACATTGAGAACACGAATGGCAAAAGGAGCCAAAACTCTTAAACTGTTAAATAGTTAGTATTAGGTATTGATCAGTTCTCTGTATTAATACATACATAGGTGACATAGGAACAAGTTCTCATATTGTTGATTATTTTTGTAAAAGTAAGGACCTTAGTACGCTATACTACAATCACGTGTTGATTGCTATATAAAATACCTAGTATTTTTCTTACATTGACATTGAAATTAGTCTTCAAATTACTTTCTTATATTTTAACTGCGAGCTGCTTTTATGTAAGAGAACGTGGTCTTATTACAAAGGTTCTTATATCGAAGGTTGAAACAAAAGAAATACATACAGAAATACTATACACTACGTTTAGTGAGTAGATATATTGATAAAATCTCCCTGTATATATATTATTTAAGTTTTGTGTAAAATTAATTACGGGATATGTTTATTCAGATACGAAACCGGTAACAACATTCAAGCACAGGAAGAAGGTTACTTGAAGTCCATCGGCGAGAACGGAGACACACCCGCCCTTGTCCAACACGGTTCCTATTCATACACAGCTCCTGATGGTCAGGTCATCAATGTTGAATATACCGCTGACGAATTCGGATTTAAAGTGTCCGGCGATCACATCCCAACTCCACCTCCCGTTTCTCCTGAAATTCAAAAAGGGCTCGACCTTATCTACGCTGGAATCAAGGCTAACCAGGTACCTAATATATTATTTAAAAAATATTGAACCTTTTGTAAAATCGAATTAATTAATCAGTTACAAAATAACTTCGTACAATGTTAATTATTTTAAAAATAATTTGGTTACTTTTTAGGAGCGTGCCGCTTTAGAAGCTAAGAATAACCCCGAGGCCGCAAGACAACAGGAAGAGAGAGCAGCCCTTGACTACAAAGGTCAATACTACCAACAGTAAAAGTTACTGAGTACGTAAAAGTCTTGACGAGTCGTTGGAAGTTTTATAACTTGAGTGATAAGCATAAAAAGTGGACTTTTCAAACTATACCGACAATAATGATAAAACAATAGAATAGATTTATAATGTACTTACAATATAAATTATGGAAAATACTTGTCCATAGCAGACTGATAAGCCTATATCGTAAGCTTTTAGGATGCCATTCAGTCTATAATTAAATTAGTACAATATCTTACATAGATTAGTCAAATTAGTAAAGGTCTGTTTGCACGTATATATAATATTACATGGTGCAGTTGTGTTTTAAACCATTTTCATTGAATTTACAGTCTACGCAACTTATGGATATAGGCTTTAATTTTACGGTAGACTTAACAAAAGCGATGCTGTTGTTAGATTTAAAATAATCATGTATCACAATTTTATGCAAAGCTTTTATGCACTGTTATTATGGCATACGCCATCACCGCACTCTAGATCAGTCCTTACTATTTCTTAAATTTACGGTTTTAAAATTTTAGTGCCATTTCTATAGAATTTTACCTTATCATTGAATTCTACATTTCTTAATACTGCAGTGGATTCGTCTAATATAAATAATAATAAGACCGTATTACAAAAGCTGTTATAAAATTGTGATAGTACCATATGAAATAGTGTTCATTTTACTTTAATTATATATACTTTTGTAAATACATTTTTATAACTTATCTTTATTTGATTTATAAATAAAAATGTTACAATATGCGTAAAGTATGTGTTGGTTTTTACATTATTTTATTTACCAGTGACATTTTATACACTCTACCATTGTTAGACCCTTATGCTTTTTTTTTAAACGTGTTTACACTTACCATTAATTCTAATCATTTCCTCTAGGTTTAGAGCTAGCTACATATACTATGGATAACAAAAATAAATCCTGAATAACAAAAAAATAAACAGAGTATAAAGAACTAAAAATCTAGAATCTATATAAAAAAATCCCGTCTTTCGTTGCGTAAGTGCATAGCTTATAAACTACAGGATTTATTGAGAAAACAAAAATGTATTATAAAACTTAAAAAAAAAAAACTATGAAAGTACTAACACCTTTATAACCTTTCAGTGCTTGTGAAGAATCCTTGATTATCTTCGTTTAACTGTAAAGGGTTATGAAGTGATGAATTTTTGTAATAAGCCATTAAATTTCTTTAAGTTTGTAGATTTATTTCCTATGAAATTTCATAGGCTGTTTTTCTCGAATGTTCCATAGACCGAAACGTAAGCTTTGTTGGCAGAATGTGGCCCCATAATTCAATTGAATATGTAATGAGAACGTTTTTATTATAATAACAAGTTTCAGGCGATAATATTTTAGTAGTCAGGTGAAGACGTAATTTCGAACAACTAGATGATTTGGTTGGGTTTAAAATAGGGGTTTTAAAACCGAATATCGAAGTCTTATTGTTGGAATATTAGAGAAATAGTCATATTAAATCTATAACATGAATCAATAATTATTGTAAATCACTTTTTGCGTCTGTTTGTGTGTTCACTTTTTTTATCTAAACTTCTTTTCAAAACAATTGTTTTGCATGAAATATAAGCATTGGTAGTTAGTAGATGTCGCATCTGTTGATAAAACCTGATGAAGAAGAACAAAAGTGTGTACAGGAATTGCATGGTATAATCCCACCGTCCCCATTCCATCAGAGGACGACAAGACGTCGTAAGGGCTTCCACCCTTATGTGGTCGATATTCCCGAGATTCGTACAAAGCGATTTGCTTCTACATTTATTATACGTACGGCTGAGGTGTGGAATTCACTCCCGGCGTATGTCTTCCCGTCATCATATAACTTGGGAGTGTTCAAGAGTAGAGTGAACAGACATTTAGCAGGTAAACGCGATCCATCGTTGGCTTCATCGTCACTTACCATCAAGTGAGATTGTGGCCAAGCGCATGCCTGTAAAATATTAAAAAAAAACATCCGAACTCAGGTTTGAAAGTATTTTTGAATCTCCAATAAAAAATGCGGCAAATCGTTATCAAGAAGTAAAATCACTTCTACATATTTTATTACATTATCCACTGCATCGTTTATCATTAACTGTGTGATCTTTTTCTGGGACATACTTTAAAATAGAGAACTTCCTTCATAAACCACTAAATATAGAAAAGTATTTTCTTATTCAAAGTTATTTTCTCAGAACCTGTCATTATTAGCTAAAAGGTATATTGTTTGTAGTTTAGAAAATATCAATACGAATATATTTCCTTGACTATATTGAAATAAATCCAGAGTAATTAACTTTTCACATACAAACTTTCAATTGCGTGAAAACAACAATTCAACAAATAACAATTCGAAAAATATCTAATAGTATTTTGCTAATTTTATTTAAATTTTAGGGGCTTCTATTCCCAAATCAGCCCCATTGTTCCCCAATGTTTCTAGCTCCATCCATCCAAGAGGTATCCATATCATTTAGCTCCAAGCTTCACCCGAATAGGGTTCAGCCAAAATTTTGTGATAAATAATAATATTCTAACAACTACTTTTAATGCTACTCATGAACGACTCTCTTTTGATGCTGTTTCTAGCACACTCCATCATCATGCTGATTGTGATGCACATCCTCAATTTTTCTGCATACATCGCAGTTGAGAGATTCTGCTTTTCTTATTAGGTATGCAAAACTTCTTGATGGATAGTGCCCCCAACGGAGTCTTAACTACCTTTACATATTTTCGGTTTAGGTTACATTCATTAAACCACGGTATATGAAGAGGCTGACACTGTATTGTTTAATACCAGATACCTTTTTGTTTTCTTCTTTCATCAAAGTATTCTTCCCAATTATTATAAAACCTTTCATTCAATTTTGGCAACACTTCCCAATAGTTAACTTTAGCCTCACGTAATGTACCGTGCGTCGGTTCTAATTTTGCAATACGATCAGGATCTTAATTCCTTTTAATGCCAACGTGCGAACAAATCCATTGAAATATCACTGACTGATTGTCAAAGTATTGCTTAAAAATACGATTGAAAATAACTTCACAGTACTGCAAGTTGCAACTGCATGTTAAATGATAATGAAGCCGAAGATGATAGAACACTAAACTTAAAGAATATAAGTGTGGACATTGATTTATGCTTCACGACTAATTTCCCATCTGAGAAGGAAATTATTACATTTATGAAAATATTTTACCACTATATTTTTCTTCACTACAAGCTGAGGTTTATTGTAGTACATAAGTCTTTCTGTAAAACTCGTCAATTCATTTCGATTTATGCAAGATTATCCAGATATGGAATCGTTATTTAGATAGAAGATCAAAGGTACACTTTTATTTTCTCGAACTGACTACTCTATTGACCTATCAAGGTCTTAACAGCTTGGTTGTAAAACACAATATTCCATCTTATAACCAAAGAAATACATAGAAATAGTTCTATGATTTTTTCCTTCTTACAATTCTTAGAGAAAGTCTTATATTATTCTGCCTGTCAGTTGCTATCATACTTACTACTGTATTTACGCAGTATTACAATGTACACTTGTATAGTTACTAGTATCACGATTAAATAACCGCATCATAATTTAAATAGGTTATGATAATTCAACGATTGATCATTTTATATGAAAGAAAACATCTGAATCATATGAAATACTAGCCGTGCATGCGACTTCGTCTGCGTGAAAGCTTATGTGTAAAACAGTGATTTGAATATACTAAGTCCAGTTACTTATATATTTTTCTCTCTTACTCCGCGCCATCATTAAAATCATAACAACTTTTGATAAAGTGGACCGATTTTAATGAAACAAAGATTAAGTTTTTCCCGGTTATGCTTTATGATTTTATGAATTTTTATTGTGAACCTAGTACTTTACCAGTGATGCGTGTTCATACAAACAGACAGATAGAGAGAGGTTTCAAAAATGATAGAAATGTATTTTATTTCTTATTCTTAGACACCTGCAACAATTTTTTTCACGATAATTTAAAACGTACTGACACGTTACATTTACATTGTTGTTATATGTATAGATGCTATTTTTCACGTCTGGCGGGATGTTCGCCCCTTACTGTCTGGCTGATGAAATATAGTTTTGTAATAATTGTCTGAACAATATTAAAAATCAAGCATTTAAAAATAAGTAAAGTTCGTTCATTTTTGTCTGGTTTAAAGCGTTTGACAGATGTTGTGCCCCTGGGAAAGTGGCGGGCGACACTAGTTCCTACATTAGAATGATATTATAGAAAACATGTATAAAAATTATTTAAAAGTAAGAAAAGTAGCTCCTATTTTTATTCAGCTTTCTCTCCTCATATCTATACATCACCCCCAGTCTTAAACTCTGTGACTACGAAAGTTTTTTTTTTTTTTTTCGAAATGTCTACGCTATTGACCCAGCAAGGTCTTAACAACTTCACCGGACTACTAAGGCGAGCGCTTAAGGCACTCAGCCGATTTCATTATGGCAACCAGCTCAAGGGTGCACGGCACACCTCGGCTTGGCTGTTGCCTGTACATGCAAAATCGCGACCTATCTGAGCTAACCTAGCTAACTATTCATATGTGTATGAGTTGTTGAAACGTATATGTGTACCAAGCATACACGCCTCAACAACTCCTCCATATATTTATTATCGGAAAATTGAGAGTTTTTCAGTTCGATAAGGGAAAAAAGTAAATCCTTCCACTTTCATGTGTAAGCATGTAGGCGTGCACGTGTGTGGGGGTGATCATGTAGTGTTGTAGCAGTGATGTATATTTGTGTGTCACCGTATCGCGCAAGCAACGCACTCAAGGGCTCCCTACCGAGGGATCGAACCTAGGCCTGAGCCGCTGCCGTGGGAGGCCTAATCGGGTGTGCGGGAGCGAAATTAACCCCAAAACCACGGCGGCGTGATCTGTGGTTACGCGGGCGTGCGCGTGAGCACGCTCTGTTTCGAGGGACAGGCTGGTACTGATCGTTCGCTGACGTGATTAAATCAGGAGGGTCGGTAAAAATGCATCGCGGACGTCTATTATAACGCGCAGCGTTAGGTACGGGTTCATAGTTTGCGGCGGATACCACTAACGGATTGGAATGATTCGCGGCTTTTTCAAAATAACTAATCGTAAGTGATTTTACATACGGCCAGATAGAAGGGATCTCTAGGTCTCTATGGAGATTGACTCTCCGAATGTACCACGGAGCACCGGTCACTTTACGTAAAACACGATTTTGAAGAACCTGCAGCTTATGAAAGTTATCTTTGGACATATGCGCAAAAACGGGGCAGCTATATGTCATCACGGGACGGATACACGTCTTATACAAAGTGAGCTTGTGTCTGCGGGACATCTTACTCTTATGACAAAGTAACGGATGGATGCGACCCAAGACCATAGCGGCTTTGTTTCGCACTCTGTCTATATGTGAATTGAACTTTAAATGTTTATCTAATGTAACACCGAGATATTTGACCTCTTCGACCCAAGGGATATAGATTCCGTATAGCCTAATGGGCTCAAATTTATTAGCGCGTTTCGTGGGATCGAAGAGTATTGCGGCACTCTTATCGGGATTAACTTCTATGCGCCATCGACGAAACCATTCACCGAGAGTATGAACGACTTTTTCGATGCGCTTCCTAAGAAAGTCCGACCGCCAGCCGGATGTGTAAATAACGGTATCGTCAGCGTAACAACCTACCTCGACCCCCTGAGACCGAGGTAGGTCACTGATGAACAGATTGAAGAGCGTGGGCGCGAGTATGGAGCCCTGTGGCACACCTGAGCGTATCGGGTGGGGCAGCGATAGTTCACCATCCACTCTGAAGCGGAATGTCCTATCAGTGAGATAATCGCGGATAATATGAATTAACCTATCGGATACGCGAGATTTACATAATTTATGGATGAGCCCTCCATGCCAGACCTTATCGAAGGCCTTGGCGATATCGAAGAAGACTGCAATTGTGCGTTTCGGTTTACGTTTCGGATCGGCGTTAAATTTAGAGAAAATGTACTCCGTGAGGCGGTGTACTTGATTCGTGCAAGAGGGTTCGGCGCGAAATCCGAACTGCTCAGGGGGTATTAATTTTAAATCTGTAATCGAGAAATGAAGACGGTTCAGAAGGAGCCGCTCGTAAAGTTTTCCTAAGGTATCTAACAGACTAATGGGGCGATAGCTAACGGGAAGCGTAGCTTTCTTGCCGGGCTTGTGAATACCTATCACCACGGCCTTTTTCCAGACGGCTGGAAAGTGACCCTGGGACGCATTGAAGACGCAGACCAATAGAGCTATGATGCGATCAGGAAGGAGTTTCAGGACCTCGTTGGCGCCTGCAACTTCATCGAAAGTGATCGCGGTTAGGGTATCCGCCCGAGGAGACGCGAGTACATGCTCCGCAGCTGATTTGATTAATCCGTTATGGAAAGAGTCAGTGTTATCAGTGTTTGGCGAACACTGTTTCTCTAAGCTTGCGGCAAGGCATTCCGCTTTATCTATGCTATCGAACGCGGGAGGCAACCCGGAGCCTCTGTCGAGAGGTGGCAGTGGAGTGACCATATCTGATTTGAGAGTTCGCGCTAGAGTCCAGTACGACAGGTGAGACGACTGGAGACCCTCCAGGAGTCTGTCCCACCTGTCGCCCCGGATCTCAGAAATACGAGACTTGACTGTTTTTCGTAACAGACGTAAACAATCGCGATTCTCTACAGACGGGTAAGCGTCGTAAGCTCCAGTCGCGGCGTTCTTTTCCGTGATCAATGCTCTCACGTCGTCAGGGAGTATAAAACGGCGATCGTTCGCCGCTTGTACCTCTTTCGAGGTCACCCTGACGGCGGTCTGGAGATAATCAACCAGGGAATCGATGGCCGAATCCGCGTCGGCTTTAGACACCAACACGTCCGGAATCCTGTCTAAACTACTAGACGACGGATTTTCTTTAAAATATTGAACGAGTTTCGCGTAATCAGCCACTCTAACCGACGGCGGGGTTAAGTCTGAATTGTGACCTAACTGTAAAACAACCGGGCGATATGACTACGAAAGCGTTATCAGTACGTAAAAGATTACTCAAAACATAAGGTTTCATTCATTTAAAAATAAAATGTGTCTGGCAGCTCTGATATCTCAATTATAATATTATATAATTATAATAGTATTCTTAGGTAAACCGTTGTTTTATTTTAAGGTTATTATAAGGTCTCCGGAACGCACTAACTTTAATCTCATATTGCGACGTAGCCAGTTAAACTGATTTTATATACGTATTTACATTATGACTATAAAATTATATTGTGTGGTGGTAGAGCCAAGCCGAAGCTACAACTGGTTTCAGCATGAATGGATCGGCTCGCACGGGGTACTACCACCCTCTCACAGAAAACCGATGTGAAGTAACAGTGCTTGCATTGTTGCGTTTCGTTCGGTCAGCGAGAGCACCAGAGGCTTACCTCACCTCGCCTACACCCTCTCCTCTTCCCTTCCTCCCCTCCCCACCTCCAACACAGGCAGGCAACGCGCTTGCGACTCCCCTGGTGTTGCAAGTGTCTATGGACGATGGTGATCACTTAACATCAGGTGACACACTTATTTGTTTGCCTCCTATGATATGCAAAAAATGTTACAATATTCAAAAATTCATAATTCAGATCTCTACGGTATGTTTATGTATTGTACCTGTGTATACCGAACAATAAATGTCGAAAAGGTCGCAACGAAACTGTATGTAATTAGTATGGTATTAGACGAAGACCGTTATATGTATGGCGAAAAAGCTGTTATATTCACTCGCCTTCCTGTATTAGGTATTTAAATTAACCAGGCTGCAAATAAATTGTTCGTGGAAACAATGGAGAACAGATGCTGTATATGAAAGTAATGGAGTTGTAAATTTGTTATAAACAAGAAAAAATACAGAAACTCTTAATTTAAATATAAGTAATTTATATTTACTTGTCAATACCCCCCCATAACTAAAATGGTGGTTGACGAGATGAGCTCCCTAACACTGACTTCAAATGTAGAATATATGATTTTACATACGAGTATCTAGATTATATATGAGGAATAAGAGAAAACCTTTATAATGGTTAATTAACTTACGTCATCTAGATATTAATCATGAGGCCGGTTGTAAAACATCAAAGTGCATCCCAGTTCACAAAATGAAGAATAATATTGAACTGACCGTTATCATGTAGTCCGGTGAAGCTGTTAAGCCCTTGCGAGGTCAATAGCGTAGTCAGTTTAAAAAAAAGGGGACCGTTATCAGGTGAGACAAGGGTAAGAAGAAACAGACGAAGGCTTACGTAAATCGTACACTCTGCTTACTTATTTCATTTATCAATTGAAAATATTTTTTCAATGCCTAGTCCCTTATGATTAACCAATAGGTGAGTTTTGAAACCCTTGGTTCACGCGTTCAATTAACATTGCTATTCTCTTTTATATTTACAGTTCTTCTAATTATAATCAATATCTATTGCATATAATTAAGAATCTATATACTTATGTTTGACTTCATAAATCCTATTGGGTCATGGACTGTTATAAAACTGATAGAATTAATAATATAACTATATTTTCTTATAATTGTTGTGAGGAAAATTAAGTAACATCTTTAACAATGTGTAAAATGCTGATTTGCATATCTGCGCAACTTTTGTTGACCTTTTAGTCAATCAAATAATAAATTGTGCCTTACCCAAGTAATATGTAATTTTCAATCCTTAACATTAAAATAAACTCAGATGTGTTTAGTTGCTTATTATTTATATGAAATGTTATATTGGTTTCATCAAATGCCACACGTAAAACAGGATTGCTTGGGGTCAGTATGTGCGTTATAATGTTTAACGCATTTCACAACATATCTTTACTTTAGTGAATATTAGTTTTTTTTTTTTTAATAAAACTTCTAATGCACCTTCCAACAAGGTTGCGTTAAACGTTTAACGCTATCATGGAGGAGGTATGGAAGCACTGTTGCGTTAAACGTTCAACGCTAGAAACAATATGATTTCACTAAAAATCAATTCCCTTCCTATTTTCATTTCCACATTACAAAGTTTCACTTCTTCCACGCGAAGAGACTCCACGTACTATTTTTTTTTATTAACAACAGCTTTTTTCTTATAATATTCTTATAGTAACTTAACTGATTAGTGAAAGATATAAAACTAGGGATGAAAGTGAGATACTTGCAAACAGTACGTGGAATAAAAGGAATATTAGCATTATTGATTTACAACTAAAAACATATTTGACAAAATTAAAATACCTAATGATCGTACCGCGGTCGAAGTTACGTAGGTGGTAGAGCCACGCTGAAGCTATAACTGGTTTCAGCATAAATGGGTCGGCTCGTCCGGAGTAGTACCACCCTCTCACAGTAAGCCGACGTGAAGTAACTTTGTAGTTTGAAGTAGCTTTCATTGTTCCGTTTCATTTGGTCAGTGAGAGCGCCGGAGGCCCACTTCCCCCTTTCCCTTCCCTCCATCCCCTTTCCCTTTCTCTTCCTCCCTTCCCCACCAACACAGGTTGGCAACGCATTTGCGACTCCCCTGGTGTTGCTGGTGTCTATGGACGGTGGTGATCACTTAAAATCGGGTGACCCACCAGTTCGTTTGTTTCTATGAAATAAAAAAAAGTTAGCCTACAATAAGAGATACCAACTTTGTTTTTTCATGTGTTAACAGATATTGTCAATCAATTATAGACGTTATATAGTTTTCGATAGATTGATATTTTACTTCACCTCCTTATAGATAACTAACCTCTGCTCGCGACTTCGTTCGCGTGGAATAGATGTTACTTTGGGCTAACGCTAACATGCAGCGGAACCTTTCAAGAGGAAAAAAAATGATTTTGTAACATTCTTCATTGGTGCTCCGCTTCTATTGGTCTTAGCGTGATTATATAGCCTATAACCTTCATCGATACAGGAGCTATATAACACTGAAAGAGTTTTTAAAATCGGACCAGTAGTTCCTGAGATAACCCCCTATAGCGTCACAAACTCACCAACTTTACCTTTTTATAATATTAGTATAGATGTATGTACCCTAAGGTTTTTTTTGAAAATTTGGAGTCTATGGACTTTATTTATGAAGTGGGCGTATTGCAGATTATACAAGAAACATAGTGATATATATTGTATGATATGATATTATTACTCAGATAGACACTGAAAAAAAAGTTAAGTGAATGTATCTACCTACACAAAAGCCATAGAGAACATCATAATGTTTGTGTTTTATCAAGATTTTGCAGGATATACAATACTTTCTAAAATGTTACGGTATTTTATGCTGTTTTATTTGTATATAGTTAGGTAAATTCACAAAATACTTACTTTTTAAGAATAAGAGAGACTATTCAATTAGGTATAAATACTTATTAAGATCTATTTTTATACAGTTTTGTATATTAATACGAGTTCAGTAAACTCTAACACTTCTCGACCGATGAATATGAAAATTGACAGATTTAAGAGTTTCTTCATGGAGAATATTTATATGGAAACCATCTGAATAAGTTACAGGCAGTTTCTAATTAAGTGTAAATATCTAGCAACATCACATTATCAACTAAGTGAAATACAATTACGCAAATTTCAATAAATTATTAACCAAAACAAAATTTGCATCTAAAAGCTTCAACGAGCAATTTCAATTATCTTTATTTAATTTCAATACAAATAATACAACATCTGCAGATAGATCGTTAATTGGCAAGATAACTAAACATTTGAATAAATAATTTAAAATAAAGTTGTGTTCTATTATGAAGTAAGTAACTCATAGGTATTAGTTAAAAGCTTACTTATGCGTTAGGAAACGCAATGTAAATATCCAATCTATACTAATATTATAAAGAGGTAAAGTTTGTGAGTTTGTAGGGGGTAATATTTGCATCTACTAAACTGATTTCGATAATTCTTTCACCAATAGAAAGCCATGTTATTTGTGGGTGTCATCGGCTATATATCAACCCGAAAAATGAAAAGACTTTATCACTGCTACAACACTACACTATCACCTCCACACACGCATGTGCACGCCGACCGACAATATTACACATGAAAGTGGAAGGGTTTTATTTTTTTCCGTTATCGAACTGAAAAAACTCTAATTTTCCAATAATAAATACATGGAGGAGCTGTTGAGGCGTGTATGCTTGGTACACATATACGTCTCAACAACTCATACATATATAAATAGTTAGCTAGGTTAGCTAAGATAGGACGCGATTTGCATGTAACAGCCAAGCCGAGGTTGTGCCGCGCACTCTTGAGTTATTTGCCAAAAATAAAATCGGCTGAGGGCCTTAAGCGCTCGCCTTAGTAGTTCGGTGAAGCTGTTAAAACCTTGCTAGGTCAATAGCGTAGTCAGTTCGAAAAAAAAAAGACTTTTATGTGGTAGTCGGATTTACAAAGTCAGAGAAAAAAGATCGAACGAAAACGTTTCTTACGAAGTCTGTATTAACGATGAGAGATATATGATTGAGTTCTAATGACAAGTTGTAGAGCTTGATATTGCCTACAACAAACGTCACCGACAGCATATGTCTAACTTTTATTTTAAGTCACAAAAAGTAGTTTTTTTCTATTAAAAAATATAATAATTTAAATCGTTAAATGATGTTCATTGGTCATATTATCAATAACAATTAAGGATTCTTATCAAAATATATAGCACTCGGTACTAACGGAATCACACTTATAATTTCATTACAAGTAACAATATATACCGCCCAACGAAGTGGGCACGGATCAGCTAGTTTGAAATAACTTGGTATTGAAGTATTTGAAATGTTTATTCGAGTACTAGTATGCATTTATATCAGGACTCTTATGTGAAAAGAGTCTATATAAATAAATTGACATGTACATAATAGAATTAACCTTAGAGTTTTGGTACTTTGAACACTATAATTATGACTGTTTAAATAAGCACGTATATAATATCCATAATTTATGTATATAGGATTTACTTTGAGGTTTTGAGTTGTATAGTTGGGATGCGCTCATTGCATCGTCATCGGTCGGGTCGCACGAAGTTCATAGGTAAAGAAGACGGTATATAAACCCCATACTGTGTCACCGTACACACAGTTGTTTTGCCTGTGATTGCATCCAGACCCTTTCATAAACCACTGCCATTCATAATGAACACAATGGTAAGATTTATTTATGTAAATCATTTTGAAGTAACATAAATATTAAAATCGGATTAACATACCTCATAAATTGCATATGAGTATGTGATTCACACTAAATGTAATGCTTTTTGTATTAAGTGATTGTCAGTTAGTAATATAAATCTAATAAAACGACATAACCATTTTATTTCCATTGACATTTCTTAAAGGTCGATGGATGAGCTTATATTGTATATTCTATGTTGGAAGTAAAGATGGCATGACCGGTAATTATTTAATAGTTTTTAACTGTGAAGACGCTAACAGGCGCATCGGTTACGCTTATTTAACCATTTCTTTAAAATGTCATACGCAAAGCGGTGTCTTATTAAAGTCAACTTGTTACTTAAAATAATATATACTATATAATAATTTTTTTTGTTTTAATAAACATTAAATTATAATATTTTTATTTGATATACTGATTCACTAAACTAACTGTGGTACTTAATTTAGATTACATAGTGCCATATTCATATATTAACCATTTACAATACATTATTTTTATGTTTCGATTTCAATTGTTTTTTTACATAAAATCAGTACAATTTTGACCTGGCCGTTTATATCACGACAATAAACTTTTTAACTAAGATATAATTGTCATATAAGGTGATACTATTATTTTTCTGTTATCATATTATTTATTTATTGTTTTATTTTGTTTATTATTGAAAACAGTTTTAAACGTAATGCAGTTTAAATAATAAATAAAAAATAAGCAGGACTTATAGTATTAATATCATTATACTTAAGTAGTTTTATTATTTTAATTGGTGCCATTGATATAATATAATGAACTTAAACCTTTGTAACATCGAATTTGTAATTAATTAATTTACAATTGTGGATACTGCTTTAGTCAACACTCCGATGAATAGTATATAAACAATAAAAAGTAGGAGCATACTAAACCCAAAAACCCAAAACGTTTTATCATATTAATCAGTTTATACTATTTATAATATTGAAAAATTTAATTATGTAACATTAGATATGGATAAACATTCGAAAAATAATAAAAATATATCCAGCATAAATGTAATAGTAAAAATTAAATCATCTAAAAAATAATTAAACTATGGAAATTAAATTGAGACTATAGCCTTTATATCGGCTTCATTATTGTCGTGCTCTGATTTATTGCCCATATGCGTACTAATCTAATATACAGCGAGCTCTCTCCTATTCGAGTTTCATTTTAAAATTGCATTTAACTTTTTTACAATGCAATTTATTATTTTCATAATTCCAAATTAGTATGATACAAATCAACATGCATCATACACATGTTTTATACAGGGTGAAATTGAAAAAGATCTTTGTCAAGTCACGGAATCCTTTCTTTACCCACTCTTACACGTGTTTGTATATACTCTAGAGACCTACATAAACATTCATGTATTTTATGAGTTTCTCTGTTTTCTTAACTTATTCTCGCCACTTTGTAGAGTGGTGCGTAGTTAATATTTACTGTAAATTCCTTTGTTAAGAGATGTGTAAAAAATTATGCTTACCCAGGTCCTTTTATCTATACATCTTCATTCGTTGACCAAGAACGTTGATCAGAAATTAAAGTTTTTCATAATTGTTTTATATATATAATGATCATAATCATTTCTGATATACATTTATGTATAAGTTATTGGAATAAATATAATGAGATAGAGTACTGATGTCGAAATATTTTTTTTTTCGAAACGACCACGCTATTGACCCAACATGGTCTTAACAGCTTCACCGGACTACTAAGGCGAGCGCTTAAGGCACTCAGCCGATTTTATTTTGGCAACCAGCTCAAGGGTGCACGGCACACCTCGGCTTGGCTGTTGCCTGTTGCATGCAAAATCGCGACCTATTTTAGCTAACCTAGCTAACTATTCATATATGTATGAGTTGTTGAAACGTATATGTGTACCAAGCATACATGCCTCAACAACTCCTCCTTATATTTATTATCGGAAAATTGAGAGTTTTTCAGTTCGATAAGGGAAAAAAAGTAAACCCTTCCACTTTCATGTGTAAGCGTAGGCGTGCACCTTTGTGGGAGTGATCGTGTAGTGTTGTAGCGGTGATGTATATTTGTGTGTCACCGTATCGCACAAGCAACGCACTCAAGGGCTCCCTATCGAGGGATCGAACCTAGGCTTGAGCCGCTGCCGTGGGAGGCCTAATCGGGTGTGCGGGAGCGAAATTAACCCCCAGACTATTTTTTATTATTTAGTGCTTTCATTATAGCCTATTAATATAAAGTATTCGTTCAAATAATATCACAATACCAAAGAAATAAAATTAGCTTATAGTTGTCAAACTTTTACGCTACCTTAGAATATACTAGTAGTCTGGTGAAGCTGTTAAGGCCTTACTAGGGCAATAGCATAATCAGTTCGAGAAAAAAAAAGAATATACTTGATATGTCTTTGCTCGCGGTTTTTAGATTTACTAGGCATTAATACTATTTTTGTATGAAACGTATCGTATATCCTTCTCTGTATCCCTGACAATCTCTGTTAAAAAATATATTATGATTAGTTTGGTAGGTAAGGCCTGAAAACCTAACAAACAATTCACGTTTCGTATCTATTATGTTATTAGTGGGGATAATACTAATTCCCTATTTATATTGTTATTAAGATGAATGGAATGTTTGTATGTTGCCCAGCACTTTTAATATCATAATATGTGATTTATTATAGGTGAAATAAAGCAATATATAATGCAGTTTTTTTATGTCAAGTATATCCGTTAAAAGGTTAGACTATGAATAATACACAGTTCTTATTATACAGAGTATAACCTAACAATGAGTCAACAAAAGATTTTGCAACATACTGTTATCGAGTAGGGTAAATAATCCCTTAAATTTTGTATGTTCATGTCATATAACAAAAACAAAAGAACTCTGAATAGTACATTAATTATGAATATTGTGAGAATACAGTTTACATAATTTATTTATTAACAAAATGCCATAGACATATAACTTCACATTTCGATTCGTTACACGGTTTAAATTACAACAACATATTTAATAATTTTCTGTGGCTATCAACAATATCACAGCAATTTACCGAATAATTCGTAGGTTAAGAATGTAATGTAATGTTATTACTACAAAGCTATAGTACAATCAATTCGTAGCATTTGTTATTAAAATATACAAATAAATATATGGAATAATTTTGTAATCGAATCAATGTTAATTGTTATTAATTGGTTTCTAATAAATTTTAAAGCATATCTAATTATAAAATAATACGTGATTGCCACATTTGAATAGTAATAATTCATGATATTTAGTAATTATTTAAATCAATTTTAAATTAAAACAAAAGTATCCCGAATTTAAATTAGAAGGTCTCATAATGCAACACAACAAAATATTTGATTACATGCAAGCATTTACATTTTAAATCGATGTATGCAATTGCTTAAACTTTGACATATAGCTTCACGTGGATGCACGCTGTTATATCAACGTCCTATATAATAAATCACTGATTGCGGTTGCCAGTTTCAACATGTTAGTCCTATAAACTTATTGTTCGACAAGACTTCAGTAACTCTCTACGTGTACCGGCTTTGTCTGTATTTCCGTATGTTTCCAACGAATTTAGTTATTCAAGTTGGCATAATTATATCTTATTAAGCTCATGTAAATTTAATTATCATACTTTCATTACTAATTAATATATTATAATTTGTATATATTATAAATAATAACTTCAACATATTATTGAATTTAAACAGAATTTTCATAGATTATAATTTAATGAATTTGACTAAAAAGTTTCATTGAAACTTTAATTTACTCTTTTAAAACAAAATATCTGACTTTATAGTTCACATGTAATTATAATGACAACTCGGATTAAGCATAATAGCCTATCGGCTGAGTGCCTTAAGCGCTCGCCTTAGTAGTCCGGTGAAGCTGTTAAGACCTTGCTAGGTCAATAACGTAGTCAGTTCGAAAAGAAAAACCTAATAGCCTTGCACAATAACGCCTTATACAAAAATATTATGAGAAATAACATATTTTAAAAGCTTAGTTGCTAAACTTTAAGCCTAAGGCGCTTCATGTATTTTGGATTTGGGGAATATTGAAAATCATTTCTATTCAAAATATTTATTGTTATTAACTAAGCTTATATTTATTCACTAAAACATTAAAACACTAATACATTGTAATATGAATACTAATATAATTATGAATTCTTAAGTAACCAGTTTTTGTTTAAATTTTATTACTTAGAATAAGGGTACACACGCTCCAAACACATGTCTATAACTTAGATTTTAGTAAATTACCAAATACTACTTACATTATATACGTAACAATATTTTTTATGTTTTAGATAACTGTACATTTTTTTATTGAGAACTAGGGGTTCGCAAGAGTGCAAAGTAGATAGGTACTAATGTGAGTCATAAGAGTGTTAACAATTTAGATCTTTTTTGGAGGCTTTGATATTCAACAGTCGTTTTTTTTATATTACACCTAATTATGTATGTGTATGTATGTGATATCTTTTAGGATATTAATTTAAATAATATACTGTAAAGAAAAATTTTCATCTCCATAAAACGTAAAATGTGGCGAAACTATTTAATTGAATATGGATTAACACTATATTAGTTATAATGACGTCACGAGTAACAAATTCTTTTTTAATAATATGTGAAACAGATATTAATTATTACTGTGGATTATCATTACGAGATAGACTATCGCAGACTTTTCTGTAAGCATTCATAAGAAATATAATTTTGGAGTAGGTACATTATATATTTCATAAGGTTTAGCCAGGTTGATTCATGTAAGAGCTTAGGAATTCAATAGAATACATACGAATTTCTTTACTCTATATAACTATAATCTACATATATTATACATATAATCATTCTGTAAAAAGTTGTCCCAAATAACTGTATCAAAATTTGTTGTATTGTTTAAAAATACGAAGAGGACACTCAGACGCAAATAATTTTATAATACATACATACATAAATATCGGTCTTAGAGCTTTGGTGAGAAAGACTTTTTTGTAGAAAATCTTGGACGGTGGTGATCACTTACCATCAGGTGACCCGCATGTTTGTTTGCCGCCAATGGTATAAAAATTATATCTGTTTTAATATTTTAATATTTTCCTTGTACATTCAGTCATTAATAAAATGACAACAAAAAAAAAACAAGAAGTTTCTACAAAATGTGACTATAGTGACCTGCTTTTTAATACCGTAATGGTTTGACTCACTCGCAGTAGCCATTATTTTACAGCGCTTAAGCCTGAGCAAGTGTTCTGTTTGAACGATATGAGCACAAAGTACCGCCGAGTTATAAAAAAATCAAAGTTTATGTCTATTTTATATGGATTAAGTTAATTTATTTATCAAGGGCTTAAATATTCTGACATTTTTTTAACAAATATAAAAAAAAATGCTTGGGAGCCCAGAAAAAAAATAGCCGTTTAAAAAGCACTATAATATATATTCTCGTATAATTAGCGGACCTGGCAGATGTTGTCTTGATTTGATAATTTTAAAAAATCTTAAATCTGATCCGTATCACCACCTTCCGAGCCCAATTGTGAATCTAAACCATTCTTAAATTTATTCAGCCTTTTAGGAGGTGTTCAGTCACATACACACGGACAGAAGAGCTATGTATATCTATAAAGATGAAGAATATACGCGAAAAATAATTCTATAAAATAACGTAATGTTACTCAACCCAATAGTAACCGGTTTTTATCGTTTTTCAACAGATCTCAACAGTCTTTGTAATCTTGACACTAACGACATTCCCAATGAAAGCTCAGCAGCAGCCAACGAATGCGCCAATACCTATAATTCGATACGAATCTGATGGACCGAACGCTGATGGCTCATACAAATGGTTGTAAGTGTCAAATATTATATGATATTAATATTGATTGCTCAGTAAAAAAACGAAATTTATTATGATAAATTATTTGTATTATTATTTAAATAAAAATGTAACTCACAATATATTATTGTTTTAAAGAAAAGTATCTTAAGTTTAGACACAAATAGCTTTTTACTTATGTTCTGCATTTGATTTTAATCACCGAATGGACCGAATGCTTTACATACTATTGACAGGAAAAAATGTTACTATATTTATTTTAGTGGCTTCAAGGGAAGTTATATTGAAAATTAGAACATTGTAGCTGATGGTAACTAAAAACATCAGTGACTACCGAACTTATAATAGAAATCTGATCTATTAATAGTATTCATTATCTTGTAGATACGAAACCGGTAATGAAATCAACGCTGAGGAGGCGGGTTACGTAAAGAACTTTGGCAAGGGCGAGCCCGAGGAAATACAAGTAGCCGAGGGAAAGTTTAGTTACAAGGCACCAGACGGCTCCCTTATCGCTCTTTCCTACATAGCCGATGAGAACGGATTCCAACCACAGGTCTGATTTATTTTACAGCTTTTGCCTGCGGCTTCACTCATTTTAATGTAGACGTGGCCATCCTTACACCTATTTTTTTAATTATTTTTTTTTTATAAAAAAAGCAAAGGCAAATTCTCTGCACTATGCTTGATGGTAAGCACAGTGTAACCAAAAAACAACGGCGACTGCCGAGAGATACGTCATGCCGGCCTGCGTAAATGCCTCTTCAAGTTAACCTCTAAGAAAGGGCGTGCAAAATTTCATGACGATCGGTTGAGCAGTTCAAGCGTGAAATTGAATCAAAAACTCTTTTTTATATATAATTTTATATATAAAAAGGAGGCAAACGAACAAGTAGGTCATCTGAGGTTAAGTGATCACCAAAGTCCATAGACGCCAGCAACACCAGAGGAGACGCAAATGCGTTACCAGGCTGAGTTGATGGGGGTAGAAGGGAGAAGGCGGAAGGGAGAAGGCGGAAGGGAGAAGGGAGAGGAAGGAGGTGGACCTCCGGCGCTCTCACCGATAAAACGAAACGCAATAATGCAAGCACTGTTACTTCACGTCGGTGTTTCTGTGGGCGGATAGTATTACCCCGGACGATCCGACCAATTCATGCTGAAACCAGTTATAGCTTTCGCATTTATAATATTAGTTAGGGTTACAATTATTATAACCACAATAAAACAATCAAACTAATTGAGACGTGCTATTATGATCATCAAGTGTCATATTAAGGTGTAGCACTTTGCACGTTTTATTTAAAATACAACAATTATCCCACGCCTTTTATCGAACGCTATTCTAATTTTGTTGAACAACAGCCTAATAACATCGTAACGTTGCACAAGTTAATACCAATATAATAGACTTGAACGTTTATCAAATATTAAAATATTAAGAAAGATTTAAGTACCTTGGTTACCTTCAGTTGTGTGTCTATAAAACAATGTATAGATTAAAGCAGGTGATTTATTGCAACGTGAAATATCAATCAGTAATCGTAGTATGTTCATCTTCTCTATGTAAATAAATGGGTTAAGATCAATCAGTTCTATACATATTTCGTAATGGACTTAATTTTTTCTTTTATTGTTTTTCTACTAAAGTCTTTAAAAAAAAATTGGAAATACATTTGTTTCTGAAATGAAACTTCTTTTGGGAGGACTTTGAAATTCTGATCGGCATTTTTTTTGTGTGACGAAAAATGGTGGAGGTAAATACTGTGTCGGGTAGAGTTTTGCAAACATCTATTCTCGGCCCACAAATAAAGTTAAGCAACGTCGGGCGCGCTCGGTATTTGATGGGTAAATTCCTGGGAACACCGTAGGTCGTTTTCTTGTACTTTTTAAATTAAAATGTTTCCCTGTAATACAAATAATTCATGTCTATCTTGTTTCTTTACGACACACCCAGTCTTTCTTTGTCCCATCAACGAATCGAAGCTTTTATTTATAAGTCTGCATTCCACAAAATTTCTACACTCTTTGTCATAAATAACACCTGAAAAAGGTTGAAATAAAAAAATGACTTATGGTCGAGCCTCGATCAATAGATGACTATAAGTTACTATTAAAAACTAACCAGATGTACTATTGATTCTATCCATGTGAAATTATTATTATTCTACATTAAATGACAACTGTAGTGTAAGTATTGTTACGAAACTCCGTGGAAGCATATCTTCTTTCAAAGTGAAACATCTTTATATATAAATTTCTTCTGTACGTGTGTATGTGACTGAACTCGTCCTAAACGGCTGGACTGATTTTGATGAAATTTTGTGTGCGTGTTCCAGTGGATCCGAGAATGGTTTAGATTCGCAAGTAGACCCGGTAGGTGACGCTGCAGTTGAATTTTAGATTTTTTTTTATTATCAAGGCAGGGCAACGTCTGCCTGACCAGCTAGTATTTTTAGCATAAGCATCTAGATCCGACTAATTGTACAATAACATGGAAACATTGATAAATGGGAATCTAAAACAAATATTTTCGTCGTAATTATGCAATGTCTATAAATATATAAAGAATAAATGTTTTTAAATAAACTTTTAATCATTTTTAAGCTTTTTAAAAACACAAAATAATTTTAAATGACTAAGATAATAAAACAATGGGCATCGAATAACACTAGGAATAAGATATTTACCGGCATAGTTTCCTTGACATATTACTGCATAGTATGAGTTTAATGATGATCCTCTGTGAGATATTCACGGAATGCGTATTAAAATAAACTAATGGTGCACAATAATATTTTATAATAGGCGTTTAATCTTTTACAGAATTAACTTTTTTCAATTGATTGTTAGTTTGTTTACTGTTTATTAAATTTGAATGTAGACAGCAGTAATAAGTAATGAACATATAATATAAATGGGAGGAACATATAATATAATATACAGGGGAGATCGTGTAGAAGTGTAAGAGGTATCGAATAACATCATTTGACTTGAGACACCCAAGCCAACCTCACCACACGTGGTGCACCCTGCTGAATAACGAACGAGGCAATGGCGAAAGCGGGGTTTTATAGCCCGACTTGGTCGCAACCACCATGTATTTGGCGAAAAAACACGTAATAGTGATTCGCTTCTGCGGGTCGCGTTTCGGGATCAGCCTGTGCATATCCAGTTTTTTCCAGGCCGGCATGATAGTGGCGACTGGCGATGGATAGTGTGTCATTCGGTGGTCACTTTTGTTTTTGGATTGTACTGTGTTTACCATCAGGCATAGTGCAGTCATTTTGCCGTGCTACAATAAAAAAAAATACATTCTGAAATATACTAAGCTTGTACATATATTTCGACAGTATATAGTTTCTGTATATAAAATAAGAATGTAAATCTAAATTCTATACTTTTTGGATTTTTGTAAAAATTTAGTAGTCCGGTGAAGCTGTTAAGACCTTGCTGGGTCAATAGCGTAGACATTTCGAAAAAAAAAAAAAAAAAAGATTTTTGTAAAATTTGCAGGCGTCTGTAGGAATAAATAATATAATACACTTCAATCATCTTTAGAAATGTCTGTATGTCTGTTTGTATGAACATGCATCACTGCAAAATTACTGGGTTCACGAGAAAACCTCACCAAGAAAATCATTAAGCATATTCTCGAAAATAACTTTTTTTCATATCATAGGAGGCAAGTGAACAGGTGGGTCACCTGATGTTAATTGATCACCACCGTCCATAGACACTTGCAACACCAGGTGAGTCGCAATCGCGTTGCCAGCCTGTGTTGGGGGAGGGGGGAAGGAAGCGAAGAGGTGAAAGGGAAGTTGAGGAGAGGTGGGTCTCAGGCGCTCTCACTGACAGAACGAAACGCAACAATGCAAGCACTGTTATTTCACGTCGGTTTTCTGTGAGAGGGTGGTACCCCGGACGAGCCGACCCATTCATGCTGAAGCCAGTAATATTTTTTTTTTTCTCAAACTGACTACGCTATCGATCTAGCAAGGTCAAAACAGCTTCACTGTTACAACCAGTAATAGTTTCAGCGTCGCTCTACCTTGGTCTTTGTTTCATTAAAATTGGTCCACTCTATCAAAAGTTATTGTAATTTCAATGACGACGCGACTTAAGTACGAGAGAAAAGTAGATAAGTAGATGGAGCTATTACGTTTAGATCACTTTATTGTTCACTATTTTTTACATAAATAATATAGTCAATTATTTATTTTACCCTTTCCGGTTTGATGTATTTTGTGAAATATTTTGTAAACTATTACTTCACGGCGTGAATATGACACAGTAGATCATATTTATGCAAGCATTTATGCTAATTTAATTACTCTGATGAATCCTAAAGCGATTTGAGTAGCGTTAGTATTACATTAAATGTCATATTACATCTAGAAAAAATCTACGAAATCAGCCTTGACCTGCAAACAACAATAAATATCAAAATAAGTGTTTATTTACATATTTATTTCTCCGGATCCTAAAATGTAACTATTTAGAAATACGTGTGTAATTGTCATTTTCACGACAGGCTATAAATTATATCGAAATCGAATCCGAAATTGTATTCTTATTATCACGTTAAACTATGTATGACTAATATTTTACACCTAAATACTATAAATTACTTTATATAATTTTGCTTAGTGCTAGAGCCAAGCTGAAGCTATCACTGGCTTCAGAATGAGTGGATATGCTCGACCGGGGTATTACCAACCTCTCACAGAAAACTAACGCGAAGTAACAGTGCTTCCATTGTTACGTTTCGTTCGGTCAGTGAAAGCGCCTCTACCCCTCTCCCAACACAGGTTGGCAACGCACTTGCGACTCCCCTGGTGTTGCAAGTGTCTATGGACGGTGGTGATCACTTAATACCAGGCGACCCATCTGTTCGTTTGCCTCCTATGATATAAAGAAAAAACCTTTATTAATTTCTCTATGAATTGACATTTACTTTATGTATAAGAAGCCCTATTGTTTTTTGTTGTATCTTAAATTCATATTATAACTTCATTTGTGAGTGTTGTTTCATAGCCTTTTACGTCTTAAATGCTTATTCGATCATAATCAAAATTTAGCAAACACCTTTACAGAAGCACAGGCACTTAAATAAATTTCGTCCACAAAAATTATATTGTTTCCGAGGAATAGATCAAATCTATATTAACAAAAGCGAAGCCGCGCGCATAAGCTAGTAATTTTATAAAGTCAACAAATTAATCGTTAATGCTATTTAACAAAAAAAATACATATTTTAATGCATTAACCATAAGGAAGACAATAAAAAAGAGGATGACTCACGTAGGACAATAAAAACTATTTTTAATGTTCGTAAAAAATCCCATTTACAAGAACGTAAAGTGCAAATTCTTGATAAGATCTGGGAGCGGTCCCGACGCATACATGTTTCACATAATACTCGGAAAATATGTTGAGTAAAGCCTGAATCATTTAAATTACGCAAAACATCTAAGGAAGATGTCTGAGGCGCGAGCTAGCGCGGGTGTCAGCCTTGATTAGCTAATACGTGTGCAAACGTAGCTAGAAAATATCAAAGGCCGTACCGAAATAACCTGCAATTTAATGGGAAGATTTAATAGAAACTTTTCGGCTGAACCATTGTATTGATAGTAGAAAATATTCAAACGGTCGCTTAAAATGATTTTTTATTCAAACACCCACTGTTGTGGACTTTGTTTTACTTCAAAAAGTCAGATCTTTTTCTAGGATAAGCGTGTTGTCTTCAGAAATATTTTAATACAGAAGATCGAGTGAGATTTGTTAAGCGCTAATCACAATCAATAATAGCTAGGCATTATAAAACACAACATGACGTCATAAACTAAAAATACGCTACTGGAGTGATATAATATTATTTATTACTTTAAGTATAATTTTTGTATTTGTAAAACTATTGGCAATCTCTACAGCAACTTATTCTCAATAATCTCTCTTTGATTAATAAGATATTTTATCTCTAAATGACAAAGTTTATATTTTATTGTTATTAAGTTTCATATTGTGATTAATGTGACTAAACTTATGATACACGAACATAGCTATATAATACACCCTAATAAGGGAAATAATTTAATACAATGTGTTTTTTTTTGTTATCGTAATAATTTAATTAAATACCTACACGAATAGCACAGATATTTAAGGGTTCGCTTTACTGCTTCTGCTTTACTGAATGCTATGAGTTTGATACACAGGACAATTAGTTGTGTGATTCACAAGTTATTGTTCTGAGTTTATATGTACGTTGTGTCCATCTATTAGATTTCTATAACGTGGGTACGATAACTGAAGCTTGAAACTCAGAGCTGAGGTTATCTTTGTATATATTAAAAAATAGTAAAGAAACAAGTACAAATACGTATTGACCCTTTATATGCGTCCCTAAGATATAGATAGTAGTGGTAGAGCCAAGCTGAAGCTATTATTATTTTGAGCACGAATGGGTCGGCTCGTCCGGGGAAGCACTACCCTCTCACAGAAAACCGACGTGAAATAACAGTGCTTGCATTGTTGCGTTTCGTTCGGTCAGTGAGAGAGCCGGAGACCCACCTACCCTCCCTTTCCCCTTCCTCCTTCCCATCCTGTCCCCCCCGCCCTCCTCCCAAACACAGGCTGGCAACGCACTTGTGACTCCCCTGGTGTTGCAAGTGTCTATGGACGGTGGTGATCACCTAACATCAGGTGACCCATCTGTTCATTTGCCTCTTATGATATAAAATATATATATATATATATATACATACATATATATTAAATAGAAACTCATGATACATGTGAAAGTTTTTGCTTTAAATAATTCTTTTTTTTTCTAGGGTGATCATCTACCTACTCCACCACCAATTCCCCCGGCAATTCAAAGAGCGTTGGACTACTTAAAGACTCTACCCCCGAACGCTCAAGGAGCTTCTTCCAATGTCCAACCGCAATATCAACCTTTCAAGCCTAAAGGCAGATTCTAACATTATACAAGACTAATTCTCTAACATTAACTAAGCGACAAAGATCAATATCTTGACACTTTATTCTGTAAATGTCAGAATCTATTAAAATGTTATAATTATAATAAACTGTTGTATAAATATATAAATAAATTAAAGAAGTACTAATTGGCACTACTATTGATGATTAATATCAAGACGGTAAGGTCAAATGTGGCAGGTATCGACAATAGCTTGAGGCCATACATAATTTTTCAAGATTTTTTTTTTATAAAATAATTTTAAACGTGTTTGATTGACAGCTAGACAGAAATTTATGCATAATCATTTTCTTATACCATTACGTTATTATAAGATTTTGCATTATTATATGAATTGTATCTTGTGTTACTAAAATAAATTAGTAAGTAAGGATATAGAACCATGTAATCATTGTCATTAAGGATTAATTTAAGTTATTACTTCATATAAACAGATTTTTAGAAAATTAAATGTTCTCAAAGACATACGCTTTTTATTTACTGATATAATTAGAGTCCAAATAAAAGTAAAATAACTTAAAGAAAAAAAATCTTAGGAGATTATGAAATTGCAGAAATTGAAATTTTCGTCAATGGGATTAAATCTTCTATAATATAAAAATGAATCTCTGAATGTGTTGCTAAGCGCAAATCTTGAGAACAGCTGAACCGATTTTGCTAATTATTTTTTTGTTCTGTTTGATATTGTCAGGTAAAGGTTCTTATGCAAAAAAAAAAAAAACATATTTTGATATACATTACGCGGAACGGAGTTAGCGGGCACTGCTAGTTACAAATAGATGTGACAAAATATTGTCAAGTTGACACACAACAGCGTCCTCATCGTGAAATAAAATATGCCATAACAAAGTTCTTACACATTAGTCATTTGGCATATAGTAAGTTCAGTGTAGGAAAGTCGGCAATGCATTAGTGATGTCTCTGGTGTGGCAATATTTCGTCGGCAATGGTAACCATATGACAGGTCTGTATATTTAATGATCTATAGTAATGAAAAAACAGTACTTTTAAATTTTCTCAGTACCCTCTATTAACCGACCATCATATCAACCCATGAAGTGTTCCACTGCTGAGCACGGGTCTCCCAAGAGAACCTATAGGTCTTGGGGGAATCACCACGCTTGCCAGTCGGATTGGCGATCGCATTACGTTGAAGTACACAGAATAACGCTGCTGCCTGTTCTCTGGTATAAGGATCCCTTAGTCCCCTTGACAACACTCACAGGAAGAGATGGGGTTTTACTATTTCCAAACCGGCACTTAACAAGCAATTAACCGACCATAATTATTATTTAAATGAAATTTGTTTACAAATAAAATTGTACCGTTAACTCTATTTTGGTATTGTAGAATTATTATTATGCAGGATATACACTGTCATAAATTTAAGCCGTGTAAGAGATACCGTGCAAAGCCACTCAGTTATATTTACCTATATGACAACAATACATGTCGGAATGAAAAAACGGAATACGTGTTATCCTTGACTAATATAATATAATATTTCAATATTTATATACAAAAGCTTCGTCTTCAAACATTCAATAATGTAATTTTATTATAATATAATAATTATACATATATTTTTTGCATATATTATTGGTATTGTTTATGTGATAGAAGAATATTCAGTTTTATATCTATGTGTCCAAAGTTCTAGGTGTCCAAAATGTACCTCGTTAATACTTGATTTCGGTTTTGTTTTGAAGTAATATATATTTTTTTAAAGTAGTGAATAAATATATATATATTAATCTATAATGATCACGCTAAGCTTACATATGAATCGTGAGCACAAAGATGAATCGAATCGAAAAGTCATAATGGAAATACGAATTATCTTAGACTATTCCTATGTTACATAACGTGGTCCAAGATTTCAAATGTGCTAAAGATAGAGAGACTGACTCTCAAGTGTAGTGTACTCCGCTTCATATTCCTCTTTTTATTCTGCTTCTTCTTATACCAACTAAGTTTGTTCAGTACATGATTTACTATAACACTCTGGTCTATCAATAGGTATTTACATATTCTATACTTATCTATCTATATATATACATATAATAAGAATTTAAATCTAACGTGTCTGTACTTTTTCGATTTTCGTGAAAACAATTATTCTATGATCTATAAGTAATAAAATACATTTCAAACATTTTTAGAAATGTCTGCTTACCTGTCTGTCTGTCTGTTTGTATGAACTCGTATCACTGCTAAAGTATTAGATTCACAATAATACTACACCAAGAAATTCACAAATCATATCTTCGACAACAACATAGTCTATGTTTCATTAAAATCGGTTCACTCTATCAAAAATTATTGAAATTTTAATGACGGCGCGTCGTAACTACGATAGACAAGTAGGTAAGTAAATGGACTTAATACATTTAGATTACTTTATTAATCACTGTTTTTTACATAAGGTTCCACACGGATGAAGTCGCGAACACAACTAGTAATACTATATTATATGTACTATATTACTACATACAAATCACCCATACCTTATTCGTTCTTAATTTACTCTGTATTTGTCTCCAACTTCATTCAAAATATCCCACGATTAATTTAAATTTAAAAGAAATCTAAAAGTTGTTTCTCTAGGTTTTATTTTGATAACAAAATTATTATTCTGTTCATTATATTTAGCATTTCATTAAGAAATACAAAATTTAATTAAGTGGTGACAACCAAAGACACCTTTTATTTCCATCCACATATTTCTAATCGAAACATAATAATATATTGTTTTCTTTTCGATATCGACAGTTATTCTTACTATATAACATATATTTACCATAAAATGTTGCATATCTCTTATATATCAACTATGAGAGTCTGTCATATAATAAAGTTCTCATGTAAATCACAGGTGTTTCCAATTCGGCAAGTATTTAAATTAATTTGTTATTCAAATGAGCTGCTTTTTTATATTAATAGCAATAAAAAGGTAGGTTAACCGTAGATTCATTTCAAAACTGCTCATAAATCTTACTAACTGTTATCCAATATTACGAATCCTTACTATGAAATGCATACTTTTGTATTTCGTTACGTTACGTAGTACGTTAATAGCTCAAAGTTAGCTGAAATATTTTATCCATAGTATAAGTAAGCTTAGTATGTTAACGTATACATATGAAATTCGACTTTAAATTAATATAATAACATCGAAATTACTACTATAAAAGAAGCAACATGCTTCACTTGTTTATGAAACAAAATATATTATTTATTTTTTTTAACTTTATTTTTTGCATTCAATCTTTCAGATTATTACTGCCATTATCGAGTAATCAATAATATTACAAGCGTCGTACGATCATTACAATATCAAGCGTCGTGTCAATCAATATTCTAAGAAGATGGTGGATCTCTTGTTAGAACCCTCCAGGGAGTTTTTGTGGCACCTCAGAATTTCATGCTCCGTGGTATTATTTTCCATTCACTTCACTTATGCACAATAAACTAACCATATTACATAAAACACCACCAACTTTACACAATATAGAGTCAAGTAACACAAGATTATGAATAAAATATAAAATCCACTACATGACAGACTGAAATCCCGCCAAAAACTCATATAATATAATTATGAAGGAATTTTAGTATGACAACAGTGCAGAAATGATGACTATTCTTGGACTATACTACAAACAACATTCAGCTTTTTAGCTTTAGCGTTAGTTGGAAACTTTCGAACTAAAGTACTAAATAACCAAGTTACTTAATGAAAATGTACGATTATTGTAAAATTATAGTATACGCAAAACCTAATAGTCATACATTCATGTTACAAATGGCTAGTTCTTTTTTCAAGTAAAAGTACCTTATGTTTGTTGAATGCTAGAGATATGTTAGAGCTGTTTACAACCGTAGCTTTTTAAAAGGTTCAGATTGAGATATACAAAGAGACTGACAAATGTTATAATACTTTAAGATGTTTTTATTTTTATTGTAGCTCGACTAAGGGATGGTACTACATCATGAATTAACATATTTAACGGCAATAAATATTTTATATTCTAAAAAACGGCGATCACGAAGGATACCTATAACAAATACAATCACCATTTTCTTGTCAACCTGTTAAAAATTCTCTTCACATCTTTATGATGGAACTGTTTTTGTAGAAAGGACACCGGTTGCTGCGGCTAGGCCACGGACTCACAGTACGGCAAAGATATTTTTACATAATTTGTTGTTGTTCGTACCTCGACAGAAGTTCCGTAAGTCTGTGGTATATACCATATTAATTATCATAATTTATTGTTGTTTTCTTTTTGAAATTGTGTAAAAATGAGAATAATAAGAGCTTTTCTTAAATTATGGTATTTATATTGAATTAATATATAACGAAATTTGCAACTTTATATACATAATCACAACATTATGTTAGGCCTTCATTCATACCAACACTGCATAACTCTCTACTCGGATTTTATCTTAATAATGCTAGTTCAGTACAAAGTTGGCGTTGTATTCATTTTCTCATCTCCAACGAACCATTCTGTTATAGCATCAGAACTTTATTTCCATTAAATTAGAGCAGAATATTGTGATTTTGCTAATTTTAAAGTTTTAGCTTTGCAAACTATAAGATTCTAGAATGCCACTGGGAGTGAGCAAATATAAAGTATACCAAATTTGTATTACGTATAAGTGTTATTCTTATCGAAATAGATCGTGTATTTGAGTCATTCCGTTTACCCGATTAGGCCTCCCACGGCAGCGGCTCAAGCCTAGGTTTGATCCCTCGGTAGGGAACCCTTGAGTGCGTTGCTTGCGCGATACGGTGACACACAAATATACATCACCGCTACAACACTACACGATCACCCCCACACACGTGCACGCCTACACGCTTACACATGAAAGTGGAAGGGTTTACTTTTTTTTCCCTTATCGAACTGAAAAACTCTCAATTTTCCGATAATAAATATATGGAGGAGTTGTTGAGGCTTGTATGCTTGGTACACATATACGTTTCAACAACTCATACATATATGAATAATTAGCTAGGTTAGCTAAGATAGGTCGCGATTTTGCATGCAACAGGCAATAGCCAAGCCGAGGTGTGCCGTGCACCCTTGGGCTGGTTACCAAAATAAAATCGGCTGATTGCCTTAAGCGCTCGCCTTAGTAGTCCGGTGAAGCTGTTAAGACCATGCTGGGTCAATAGAGTAGTCATTTCGAAAAAAAAAGAGTCATTCTGTAAATATAAATGTTATTAAAGTAAGGTATTTTTCTTAAAAAATACTTGGAATATAAATAAATATACGAATAAACTCCCTACTTATCTCCTTAATTTGTCTCAATTTTGTTTTTAACCTTTTTTAATTTATCCAATCAAATTACTCAATTAATAAAACATCCATTTTACGATCATAATACAAGTGCGATGGGTAGCAATAATTTTTGAAATCTGACCAGTAGTTCCCGAGGTCACCCTCTACAACGTCACAAACTCACAACGTCACAAACTCACAATGTCACAAACTCACAAACTTTACCTTTTTATGATAACTCGGCCCAGTGGCCATAGTTAATTGTTTTTTTTTAAGTTTGAACTTTATTAGAGTTCTTTAGTTCAAGTTCTATAATCAAGGGTTTTCATCATGGCTACTCAGTTATTTGCCATTTGCCATGATCTTTATTATATAGTCATTAAACAAAAGTATGTGTAAATGAAATTGAAAATTAATTATAAATTGGAAACAGAAACCAAGCTCAAATTTTAAACAAACATAAATCTACGAAAATAAAGAAATTTATCGCAATCCATGACACAATTTTCAATTAATTTTTACACGATACCATGGCGTGGTATTTCTGGGTGATATTGAATTAAATGCAGTCTGTTCGTTATGAGAAATAGTGATATGCCCAGTATCATCGTTTGAAAAAGTAATTGATGGACAATACAATCAAATGGTGAATCCAAGACAAGGACGTTTTTAATACTACCATTAGCTTTTGAAAATAAATTCTTTTTTGTTGATACATGAGGTTGAATTGCAACATTGTAAACGCGGAGATCTAAGTCATGGATTACTTTTATGAACAAAATTCTTAAAGAATAATTTGCTCATTTTTTTATTAATTCATCATTTGAAGTGAGTTCACCATAAAAAATAATAGACATTACAATAATAGTTATATTTTATAATAGCATTGTTGAATGTAGGATATAAAATAGTAATTGGAACGTAAGAGTTAAAAAATACATACAGTCAAGCATAGCAGGAGGTCTTCATAACCTTTTTTGAAGTTCGTAATTATTGACGGCTGTCAAAATGTCTTTTTTATTTACATGTATGTATATGTTGTGTAAAATTCGAGTAGTAGTGTGAGTAGTGCATATTTTAATTAACTTAATGTACTTCTAATGCATTTTACATAAAACCAGCTGACCCGGCAAACGTTGTTGAAAAAATTGAAAAAAAATATTTTTTTTTATCTAAAATTGAAAAAAAAATTAAGGGTGGATTACCCTTAACATTTAGGGGGATGAAAAATAGATGTTGTTCGATTCTCAGACCTACCCAATATGCACACAAAATTTCATGAAAATCGGGAAAGCCGTTTCGGAGAAATTTAACCACAAACACCACAACACGAGAATTTTATATATTAGATAAACAGCTTTCTGCACTTCTCCGCCATATAAACTTTAACTATGCCAAATTTCAAGTTCACCCGTTGACGAGAAATAGGTTAAAAAAGGGTACAATTTTTTTGCTTCACGTTCACGATACACGATAAAGTGAAACTTTCGTATTACTGGGAAATATTTTAATGATTTATCAATCACTTTTTAATACCATAGATTGTGTTTGGAGATCGCCACGCCTCATGAACGCAGTACACGCAACCACGGACAACGGGAAAGAAAGAAAGCGAGAGGTGCGTATGTCTCATTTTTCTCCAATACGCGGAGACAAGAAACTGCTTCCATGTTGCCAGACACAGTTTGTTGTTGCTTAGTATTTGACTTAATTATCTAGAAAAATACAAAAATTATACACAATCCTCTAAGCACAGTGTCAATGACCGTCGAATGATTTCACTTTCACTTGAAAGGGAACATAGGAACTTCAAAATCAAAATAAAACAGTTTATTGCCCATTTTATCATCGAAAGTCATTAGCTCCGGGTCGCCCATTGTAGCTTTTGACACCGGTTATTGCACTTACGTCCATTATTTTATTTACACGTTTATAGTTATGCTTGAGTCTTAGAACAAACTTTAACTTAGGTTTTCTTAGTTGTATATTAGTATTTGTTTTAATATTATTTTATGTTAGACTAGCTGACCCGTGCAACTTCGTCTGCACCAAATCGGTTATCACTGGTTTCCATTGTATTTTTAAACGCGAAAAAATTAAATAAAACTGATACCCGATTACAGCCACAACTACCGTTTCCAATTGTGAATCGAAACTATCCACGGATTCACTGAAACATATACCCAGGTTACATGTATTTTTTTTTAAATAAGCCTAGTACCCGTTCGTAGCACCATCAAACACTCCGTTGTTTGTAGTCCGGTGAAGCTGTTAAGACCTTGCTCGGTCAATAGCGTACTCATTTCGAAGAAAAAAAAACATCTACCAGGATCAATTAAGATAAAAACTAACCTACATAAAACTAAATAAACATCTCTACCACTTACTTTATCATAACTATTCTCAACTTGTATTAAAACCTTTTTATACTCCATTGTATTAAAGAAAAATATATGAACACCGTATCGAAGCGTCAAACATCGCGCCGAAGCGTCGTTAACTGTCACTTGCTTGAAAGTATTGTCTAAAAGTTATAAACTGTTGCGAAAACGTATCTATACTATTTTAAATATATTTCCAATTTATTTTTATAAATAATCTCTGTACCACTCACAACATAGTACCTATCACCTTTTGGTAATTTATCCATGTTGATATGTTTTGTATTATAGATTATTCTAAATTGTTACACTAAATACACTAAATATTTGGCATTAAATTTATATCGTGTATTTGTCACACTTGATATTGGCGAAAATACCTACATAGGTAGAGGCCATACCGGAAAGAATCAATTAAGCCAGTTTTATATATTATATTCATCCGAACAACGGGCTATCTGGCTGCCGGTAAGAGTTGCGTTTATTTGTGTATATCGTACCTTTACAGACAAAAATATTGATTTTTAAAATTTAGGATGTATTTTTCACTAACTTTGAAACGTTATTAAAATGGAATTATTATTGAAAGACATTTATGGTATTGACAATATGTGCTTGATGCTATTTTTTGGAAATAAAAATAAAAGTAATCTTAATCCATGCTAGAATAGCAGTAATTTTATTATTATTATTATATTTAGATATAAATAAGTACAAATTTCATCTTTCACACAAATTCAGTTATTAACTCAATATTTAGACCGATTTATTGCTATAAAAATAATATGTGTATAGAATATAGCTATAGGAATAGTTTAGTGCAGTACTACTGGCTGCACGATAAAGATAGCGATAATTGTGGCAGCGTATGTTATCGACGCATTTTTTTTTCGAAATGTATACGCTGTTGACCTGGAAAGGTCTTTACAGCTTCATCGAACTATTGAGGCGAGCGCTGAAAGCACTCAATCGACTTGGGATGTTTGGGCGACCAACTCAAGTGTGCACGGCAAACCTCGGCTTGGGCTGTTGCCTGTTTTGTGCAAAAATGCGACCTATCTGAGCTAACCTAAGCTAATCTATCTAGATATACGTATATAAGTTATTGAAACATGCATGTGTACCGGGCATGTGTGCCTCAACAACTCCTGTATGTATATTGTATCGGAGAAAATTCTCTTAACTATATAAGATAGGACAGAATGGAGAAAAATAAGGGTAGAACTCTTTGTCGTCTATTTCTCTGAAAAAGAAAAACAGCGTGTAAGCGTGTAGGCGTGCACCTGTGTATAGGTGATGTGTGTGATGTTGTAGCATTGTTGTAAAGTTTTGTGGTACTGTATCGCGTGAGCAGAGTACTCAAGGGTTTCCCGCCGAGGGAACGGACTTAAGTTTCAGCCGTTGCCGAGCTGGGCCTAATCTGGTGTGCGGGAGCGAAATTTAACCCCAGACCACGGCGGCGTGATCTGTGGTTATGCAGGCGTGGACGTGAACACGCTTTGTTTGAAGAGATAGGCTGGTACTGATCTTTCGCTGACGTGATTGAATCAGGAGGGTCGGTAAAATGTGTCGTGGTCGTCTTCTATACTGCGCAGCGTTGGGTACGGGTTCATAGTTCGCGGCGGATACCACTAAAGGGCTGGGATGATTCGCGGTTTATTCGAAATAACTACGTGTGAGTGATTTTATATACGCCCAGACTGAAGGCATCTCCAGGTCCCCGTGGAAATCCTTATTCCGGACGTATCATGGGGCACCGGTGATTTTACGTAACGCTCGGTTCTGGAGAACCTGCAACTTTTGAATACGATTTTGCGCATGTGCAAAGACCGAACAACTGTACGTCATAATCGGACGGATGCAAGTTTTATATAAAGTGAGTTTATGTCTGGGGGATATTTTACTCTTATGACAAAGCAAACGATAGAGACGACCCAAGACCATAACGGCTTTGTTTCGCACTCTATATGTGTTTGAATCTAAATTTAAGTGTTTATCTAAAGGGACGCCGAGATATTTCACCTCGCCGGCCCAAGGTATTTCGGTGTCGTATAGCCTGATAATCGACGCATATATTTAAGATGGCGTCAATCCCAAATCATACATTTACGTTTATTGTTGTTCATTGCATATGGTAAAATCTTAATATCAATAATGTTTAATAAAATGAAATTTGTTCTTTGCTAAAAAAAATAATTGGTTTGAAATTTATCATTTTTATTTATTAAATATATCAGCGGGTATATATATGATTGTTTATAGAAAAATATGTCTGACTGTGATAAATTCATGCTTTTAATTGTGTTTAAAAGTTACTGAAAAAAAATGTTCCTAAACCTATTCATAAATCAAAATGCGCATTAAAAATACAACGTTAACCGGCTACCAAGTGCCCTTTCGGGCTAATACCAACCTCTCACAGAAAACCGACGTGAAATAACAGTGCTTGCATCGTAGTGTTTCGTTTGGTCAGTAAGAGCGCCGGAAGCTCACCTCTCTTCTCCTTTTCTCCTTAGTCTTCCCTTACCCTCCTCCAATATACAGGTTGGCAATCGCATCGCATTTACGACACCCCGGTGTTGCTAGTGTCTATAAAGGGTGGTAGTCACTTAACATCACGTGACCCACCTGTTCGTTTGCCTCCTATGATACAAAAAATATATATTGATATATTAAAGAACCAGGTATTCTAAAATTCTTGTTCTTTCAACGTTGCCGGCTCTTGTACTAAGGTGTCGCAAAAAAGTCTAGTTACGTTAATTACAAATTTTTGTTTTTCGTTATCCTGGAGAACCCCTTGCGTTTTATGGGACAAAAAGATCCTGAATGTAACCTTGTAATATCAGTTATCACTGTGTTAAATTTCGTTAAAAATGGCTTAGTACTTTCAGAGTAATACGGGCTTACATTCTAGACTTTAATCCTAAATCCTGGAGAACTCTTTGCGTTTTATGGGATAAAAAGTACATTTGATGTAATCTCGTTATATTAGGTATCACTATGTCAAGTTTCGTCAAGATTGGTTCAGTACTTTCAGAGTGATGCGTGTGCATAGGGACAGACAGACAGAGAGACAGACAGACAGACAGATAGACAGACAGACAAAAATTGTAAAAAGATTACTTTTGTCTTCTATATCGATAACATAGTCTACCCTGATTAACATTTTCAAAAAATATTTAATGTACAGATTTCGACTTGTTACAGTTTTATTATAGTATATAGATATAGATATACATATAGATAGAAGATAGATATGACCATGAAGTGTCAAGTTGAAATTAACCTTTCAAATAAAAAATATCGCGGGGTGGTAGGGTTTAACAGCCCGACTGGGTCGCAACCACCATGCATATGGCGAAAAAGCCCGTCATAGTGACTCGCTTCTGCGCGTCGCGTTTCGGGATCAGCCTGTGCATATCCAGTACCGGGCGACTTTCGTCATTATGGCCGGCATGACAGCGGCGACCGGCGATGGATAATCTGTCTCTCGGTGGTTGCCGATGTTTTTGGATTGTACTATGCTTAACATCAGGCTTAGTGCAGTCACTTTGTCGTGCTTCTATAAAAAAAAAATATAAGAAAAAAAAATCGATCTTCTACTGATAACTGTTGATTTTAGTTAATCTATTTTTTATTTTAATACTAGTTTTTACTAGCGGCTTCACTCGCATTAATTTAGATTTCAACTATCTCTCAAAGACTGTACTTTATACATACTGAATGTAAATAATTTCGACTTTTTAATTTTAGTCAAGCCATTATGGAGATCCCACCGACACACCGCGCCGCGTCTTTAGCGATCTTCTATTTTCACAAAGTTAAATCTACCCGAAATTCTGAAGTATCACAAAAGTGATTTATTTTCTATGGACTTTGGTTGTACTATTTTTAACCTGTATTACTATACATTACAGTTTCATAAATGTCTTATAACAATCATTATTTTTTAAATCATAAAAAACATAATGTGAGATACAAATATTTAAAAATCCAAACCAAATGCTCTTATATAAATATGAAGAATATAATGTTTAACTCACAATTTTATAAGAAAAAAAAAAAAACGATCTTCAGTAGTTGATAACTGTTGATTTTAGTTAATCTATTTTTTATTTTAATACTAGTTTTTGCTTGCGGCTTCACTCGCATTAATTTAGATTTCAACTATCGCTCAAAGACTGTACTTTATACATATTGAATGTAAATCAATTCGACTTTTTAATTTTAGTCAAGCCATTATGAAGATCCCACCGACACACCGCGCCGCGTCTTTAGCGATCTTCTATTTTCACAAAGTTAAATCTACCCGCCATTCTGAAGTATCTATCACAAAAGTAATTTATTTTCTATGGACTTTGGTTGTACTATTTTTAACCTGTATTACTATACATTACAGTTTCATATATGTCTAATAACAATCATTCTTTTTTAAATCATAAAAAACATAATGTGAGATACAAATATTTAAAAATCCAAACCAAATGCTCTTTTATAAATATGAAGAATGAATATGATGGACATACTTATCGACTTTTTTCTGGTACTCTAGTCGCGTCGTCATTAAAATTACATTAACTTTTGATAGGGCAAACCCATTTCTGTAAGTGGTAGAGTCACGCTGATACTATAACTGGTTTCAGCATGAATGGGTCGGCTCATCCGGGACAGTACCACCCTCTTACAGGAAACCGATGTGAAGTAAAAGTGTTTGCAAATTTAAATAATTCAACGTTAAATAAATTTTGATATTTGTATTTATTATATAACTTATACTGGACATAGGAATTTTATATATTTATACTTAAAATGATTTTTCTAAAATAAAATTAAAAATATTATAGTAATTAACAAGCGCCCTTCATTCGCATCTTGTGGGTCACAAACTACTAACCAAATATATATTTTACGTTTCAAACAGCATGAGTACATGAATTGTTACATAATTAATAATATTTCATTTGCTATAAATTAAACGTCAGTCCACTTTGAAATATGTTGATTATATGCTTCACCGTTATACACCGTACATCAACTTTACTCCAGAATACTGTTGTAGTATAGTAAATATTGTTAATAATGGAAACATTGTTAATAATTCAGTCACGACGTTTGCAGATTTTCACCAAAATGATAAAAACCGAGAAGTAACACTTGAATGTGATTAAGGCTTCTCTCTTCTCTAACCGAAATGATAAAAACCGATTTTTTTTTTCGATATTACTACGTTATTGACCTAGCAAGGTTTTAACAGCTTCACCGGACTACTAAGGCGAGCGCTTAAGGCAATCAGCCGATTTTACCTTGGCAACCAGCTCAAGGGTGCACGGCACACCTCGGATGGCTGTTGCTTGTTGCATGCAAAATCGCGATCTATCTTAGCTAACCTAGCTAACTATTCATATATGTATGAGTTGTTGAAACGTATATGTGTACCAAGCATACATGCCTCAACAACTCCTACATATATTTATTATCGGAAAATTGAGAGATTTTCAGTTCGATAAGAGAAAAAAAAAGTAAATCCTTCCACTTTCATGTGTAAGCGTGTAGGCGTGCACGTGTATGGAGGTGATCATGTAGTGTTGTAGCGGTGATGTATATTTGTGTGTCACCGTGTCACGCAAGCAACGCACTCAAGGGCTCCCTACCGAGGGATCGAGCCTAGGCTTGAGCCGCTGCCGTGGGAGGCCTAATCGGGTGCTAAAAACCGAGAAGTAACACCTGAGTGTGATTAACGCTTCTCTCTTCTCTAACCGAAATGATAAAAACCGAGAAGTAACACTTGAGTGTGATTAAGGCTTTTCTCTTCTCTAAGTATGCAGATCCTAATGGTCCCTGTAATAAGTAATTGGATAGTGAACTTAGGATAACAAAATGCGGTTTTTAAATAATTGTTTGAAATTTCTGCATATTATTTGAACGATCAAGTCATCAACAACAATCGAATAACACGTTAACTGATACATAACCATTACACTGACTATAGTTACGACGAGTTATACGTAGATTTGACTACCCCAACTATCTGAGCGTATATATCCAGCATCTAGTCGTAGGTCGCCCTTTAAGGCATCAAGATATATAAACAGCCGATACTTCCAACCAATGGCATCTCGCATCGGGGATAAATAATGAAGAGCATGTTACTAACCATACCCTTAAACTGGAACACCGGGGCTCAAGCATTATTGCTTTGCAGCAGAAATACGTATGGTCATGGCAGATTCCGCATGTAAAGTTATCATTGGTTCTACTATTATTATATAATTGTATTATAAATACTCTACTTCACCAATTCTGTGAATGGAGATTTCCTGCTATGAGTTTCTAAGTTACTCACAGAATTTAAGGATAAGGTAGAAGAAACAAACAATTTCTAAGTCTAATGAATACTATTAAATTATAACATAACGCAAAGTTGAATGTATCCATTATGGGAAATGTAAGTTATTTATACGCTAGGATTTGAATAGCGATATGGAAAAATTAGATCGTATTTTGTCTATTTTCATTACAAATAAAGAAATCCTTTTATTCGCGTAGTTTTTGCTCTTTGCATTCCGTTTTAATTGAAATTGAGAGTTCTTGCTAATACTGCGCGTGAGAAATCTCAGTATTCGAATAATTACTTTATGAAACATTTTAATTGTGCGAATATAAATCTAATTTGTTGCAAGTTTGATGTACTATCTGTATAATAGTACTATTGGCAGTCGAGTTAGTGGGAAAACAAAAGCATAAGAATAAATATAATGGTCAAGTTCACGTTGTAATTAGAGACAATTTTATGTTATTTTACAAATTTATTCTTTATGCGGAACCAAACGTTTTTGTTTATTTAACAAAATGTTATCGACCTTTATTAAAAATATAAAATGCAAATCAATTGGGAGGTATTGTAGAATAATGAATACTAACGTTGCAGACTGAAGTATCTATGTTTTGCATATGAGCCGAGGACATACATATTATCTAAGGATGATTGGATACCTAAAACCTCACAGTTAGTGTTTTTGTACAGTATAGATAAGGGTAATTGGTTATTTTATAATATCCTCTTCGTTTTACCAATGCTTTTATCTTACTACGAAACGTCATTAAACATGAATTGCAAAAGTCGAATATGTAAAATGCATCAACGAATTGACTTAGGTGTGTTCAAAATGTCTTCGCAAAATAATAATACATATTCGTAATTTGCAGATATTTTGTAAAGGCGAGTGTAGGAATGTAGGTAGATTCTTTGTAAAGATTAAAGGCTTTTTACTTGAAAGTTGTCATGATAAATGACTACTAAGGTACGTCTAAGTACGAGAAAGATGTAAATTGTCGGGTAACTCGATTGTGAAACTTTGGGATGTTACGCGAGATCCTCTTTTCTAAGATATCCCAGAATAACAGTTTTTAACCGGTGTATGCTTTAATTGAACTTATGATTTTGACACGTGGTCGCTAACGTTGAACTGCATGAAAGAGCTCACTCAAAATACAATGGAAAGGGCTATACACGGCGTGTCTCTGCGGGATCGAATTAGAGATGAGGAGATTTTCAGATGAATCAAAGTCATAAGCATAGTCTTAAGGGATTGATAGACTTAAATGACAATAAGCTGCGCATCTTGTCTTAGAACTAATTGATAGGGACGAAAAAACTGCAAGTGGCCTTTCCCTCGGCGTTGAGCCCTTAAGTACGTTGCCGCGCGATACAGTAACACAAAATCTTACATCACTGCAACAACATTACACATATCACCTCCACACACGTGCACGCATACACGCTTTCACATTAAAGTGGAAGGGTTTTGTTTCTTTCCCTTATCGAACTGAACTAGTTTAGAAAATTATCCGTTACGAAATATATATAAAAATAGTCGAGGTATGTATGCTTGGTACACATATATGTCCCAACAACTTATATATGTATAAATAGCTAGCTTAGATCAGTTCAGATAGGTCGCGAATTCCAAGTATCAGGCAACAGCCCAAGCCGAGGTGTGCCTTGCACCCTTGAGCTAGGTGTCAAATAAAATCGGCTGAGTGCAATAAGCGCTCGCCTTAGAAGTCCGGTGAAGCTGTTAAGCCTTTGCTAGGTCAATAGCTGTGAAGGTAGATCCGCCACAAGATGGAGCAACCACCCGGTGAAGGTAACGTAGACCTGGTAGAAGCGAGTTGCATGGTAAAACCGGTCGTCGTGATAATCTACCTGCAACAGTGAAGATCTTTTAATCTAATAGATGAATGGAATAAACGGAATTTTATACTAAGTAATCAAATAAGTATACTTCTTGGTGACTGTTAGAATAACTAATATAATTTATACAAAAGTTGGCAGAGTTAAAGAGTAAAGGCTGTATTCCTTTTTTTTACCATGAATATATTCAAATTTACTGATACATAGAATGTAAATGAGCTTTATGATGACTATGTCTATTTAATATTCTATGTCATTCACGACCATATAGATTTATCGTGTTCACATACACCTAACTACACGCACGAAGACACGCAGACAGATTTTATTACGAAGTTGTTCTGATTATTCTGATATGCATGTACCAAGAAACCTGTCCAGTCAGTTATTATTCACTTTTGACCTTTATATTGTTTCAACAATATAGGATGTAACAACATAATTTAAAACGAGGAAAGAAGATAACTGACCTATAAAAGGAGCGCAAAAATGTAAATGATGTGTGTCTTTACTTCTATTGTTTTCATTATAACATATGACGCACCTCCCCGCCCCTCCCCCTCCCTCCTTCCCTCTCCCTTGACCCTACTCCCTAACACAGGCTAGCAATGCACTTACGACTTCCCTGGTGTTGCAAGTGTTTATGGACGACGGTGATCACTTAACATCAGGTGAACCGTTTGTTCCTTTGCATCTTAAGACATAAAAAAAAATTACATTATTTTTATAAACGACCTTTTTTTGTAGTTAATGCGTATCTAAATTTATTACGTATATCGATTTCCAAATTGGATAAATAAATGGTAAATTCCATTAAAAAGCCTCTGAGGAATATAATCAAACTATTTTGAAATTTTCATGTACTTCAAACGTTAAAAGCTATAAAGATAAAAAATGTGTTAAAAATAGTCCATACCTGTTTCAAAATCAAAAATACTTTATTCGGTTTAGGCCCTTATAAGGCACTTATGAATGTCAAAACTACCACCGGTTAGGAAAACAATCCAGTCATCAAGAAGAACCGGCAAGAAACTAGATCGGGTGCATATTTTTAACATCTATACTTCGAATACATCATATAATCGTTTTTAGAGGATGCACAGAGAGGAGTCAATTTAACCATTTAAGTCAACATAACCATCGTTCACATATTGATCAACTCTACACCAAAACCCACTAGACCTGGCGCTTAAACTTACAATTCGGCAAATCAGTAACATACTTTGGGACTATATTGTATCTAAAATACTATTACTGGATTTGCTAGATCTGAAACATTGGAAGACAAGTTTGTTACAGTTTCTAGTACTTAGATTATGCCGGTTATTTACTGTTGGAGCCCAACTGCATTTATTGTCACTTTGTTTTTTTTTTTATGTCATTCATAGGACGCAAACGAACAGGTGGGTCGTCACCTGATTTAAGTGAATACCACCGTTCATAAACATTTGCAACGCCAGTGGAGTCGCAAGTGCAGTATTGGGGTGGGTGGGATTTAAGGGAAAAGGAAATGGGGAAGGTGTGAAGAGATGGGCCTCGCTCACCGAACGAAACACAACAATGCAACACTGTTACTTCACGACGATTTTCTGTGGGTCCGATGGTACTACCCCGTGCGAGCTGACTCATTCATACTGAAGCCAGTAACAGCTTCAGCGTGGCTCTACCACCTACTAAATTTTATTTATTATGCCATAAAATTAAGTAGGGGTGATAGGGATAGAAAATGATTACCATTTATTCTAGCCTGTAACAATATACAGCTGCATTTACGTTTATATTAATTTTTCAATTATAGTATAATATGCGTCATTGAGATTCCGAATGGTGAACATTTAATATTTTTTTCATAAATTTAAATATATCCAAGGTATTTTAGCATGAGATAAGCGTTCCATTAAGGAAATTATTTAAATATTGTATAGTTATGGACAATAGATATTATCCACAAGGCGCAACGATAAAATATTTAAATTCATAAAAGCAATGATATTATACACAATTATTAAATATTCACGAATACCTTACGTTTGTAGTCTTTACAAATCGTTTAATAAAATGTTAATCATAAATCTTATTGTATACACACATATACAGCGTATTACTGTTTTGTAATAATATGTCAATTGAAGCCAATTTGTAATTATTTATACAAAGTTAGAGATATACTATAATATTTGTTGACAGTAAATTGTAAATAGCTTCAAAAATATGAATAAACTACACTGGTTAAATATTAATAATTTGTAGGTTGAGGAGTTCGATTTTGGGGGTTGAACCACGCTGAAGCTATTACTGATCTCAGCATGAATGTGTCGATTTGCGCAGTACCACTCTCTCACATACACACCGAGGTGAAGTAATAGTGCTTGCATTGCATCTCTCATACTAAATTTTATAATAGATCATTTGCAGTTCAAGCTGTACGTCTATGGAATGCACTTCCTTGCGTTATTAGGCAGGCAAGATCTGTGACAACATTTAAGAAATATCTCCACCGACATTATCTCTCGCTGTCCTAGTTGAACTGTTTTGTTGCGTTATTTCTATTTTTCTTCTTCTTTTTTTTCTTACATTTTCTATATATTTTTATTGTTTATTATTTTCTTGTAAGTCTGTGTGTATTTATATTGCCACCTGGTATTTTAAAAGATTGAATGTCTCCCTAGAGTTGCCTGGAAGAGATCGCTCTAAGCGATAAGGCCGCCTAACTGTACACATATTGTAATTGAATGTATAACTTTGTGTATCTCTAAAGTGTGTGCAATAAAGAGTTTTTATTATTTATTATTATTATTGCATTGTTGCGTTTCGTATGGTTAGTGATAGCGACGGAAGCCCACCTACCCTGGACCCCATTCCTCCTCCACAACCCTCAAACACAGGCTGGCAACGCACTTGTGAGTCCCCTGGTATTGCTAGTGTCTATGGATGGTAGTCATCACTTACCATCAGGTGACCCGTCTGTCCCTTTGTCTCTTATAATATCTCTCTTATGATGCTATGCTAAACTTAGAGGGGAAACTGCCTCCCAAGTAAACAGTAGGTGGTAGAGCAACGCTGAAGCTATAACATGTTTTAAGCATGAATTGGTCGGCTCATCCAGGGTAGTGCCACCCTTTTCACAGAAACACCGACGTGAATTAGCAGTGATTTCATTGATACGTTCGTCCGTGCAGTGCATTGCATTTTTCTTGGATACAAGGTACTCTATGACTTTTCCTGTATTCGTGACACTGTGTATGCAAAATTTCATAATGATTGCTTAAGACGTGGAAACGTAACAAATAATAAAAAAAACTCATTTATAATATTAATAAGCATAAATATATTTTTAAACCGATTAATATAAATTGTAGTTTATTCTAAAGGCCAATACGTACTAAGCCACTGAGATCGGATTATAATTTTTTAGACGAGTACCATAGTTTTATATTTGCTGTTTTAATCTAGTACTTTATGGCGTCTTTATAGTCTAATTCGATTCTGATAATAAATAATACTTATTACGAAACTATAAAAAATTATTATGAGAACGGCGTACTCACGTGCTCTCAGTGTGCACGAAAGTTCGCCGTGAAGATAGACTACATAAGCCATCTTTGAACGTACCAGCACCTTTACCCAGATTAGGGGTTAAAGTGGCTGCCATTACCGAAATCGGTCGGAACAATCATTAGCATAAATAATTAAATAAAGCAAAACCACCTTCTATCTATACATATGTATATATAATAAGAATGTGACCTGTAATTATTCGACTTTCGTGAAAAAAAAAATTGCAGGAATAATAAGTATAAGCATAATAAGCGGCAGTAATAAGCAGGGATGAGCAATAAAATACATTTCAATAATTTTTAGAAATAGCTATCTGTCTAAGTATTTGTCTGTCTGTCTGTATGAACACGCATCACTGCTAAAATACTGGGTTCACAATAAAACCATACCAAGAAATTAATAAAGCATATCCTCGAGAATAATTTAGTCTTTGTTTCATTAAAATCTGACCTATCTCTCAAATGGTTTTTTTTTTCATTTTAATGATGACGCGGTGTAAGTATGAGAGAAAAGTTGATAAGTAAAAAAAAAACATTCAGATGATATTATTAATAAGTGTTTTTACATAAGTTACCACGCGGGCGAATTCGTGGGTACAGCTTGTTTATAAATATATCTTTAGTTGTAAGCCATTGTTAAAATTTTATTAAAAACCTTTTAAAGAAGTGTGAGAATAATTAATTTGTATATTATATCACCGAAGTTATAAACACTTAAAACATGACAAAATTAAAACAATGTAACAAATTTATTGACTAAACATATACATTTGCATATTAATTTACACTATTGGGAAAACATCGTACATGTAATAGTTCTTAACTGGTAGCACCGTGAAATGGAAATGCACACTTAAAGTGTAAATGTTGAATGAAATTGGTCACAGATCGCACGTTATGGAATAGTTTGGCAAGGTTTACACAAGATGTGTAGACAGCAGTGGATTGCATTGAACTTCATTGATATAGTTCAAACGGCTATTTTGACGTGTAATCCCAAGATTCACTTTCGATTAAGTACCATTTATTTATTCGATAAACATAAGCGGATTTTAATTTTAATAAGTCAAATGTCACCGATTTATGATCCTTCTTATGGTTTCCCCAATACATTTTAAAGATTAAGTTTAATCCTTCGCGATTAAATTATTGCCCTTTAGTTCAAAGTTGTATGACGCATGCCTAATTTGATCTATGACACGAATAATTCACTAGTCATTGCAAACATTGAAGGCATAATTATCATTTGTAGGGCCATGTATATTACGCTTGTTTAAAATAACCAATATTATAGAATTACTCATCTAATAATAGCTTAATACCTTTAAACGAGCAATTCTTGTATATCTATATATTGTTCTATATTCAGGATCTCAGAAACGGCGTTATCTATTTCCGTGAAACTTAGTATGTAGGTAGTTTCGGTAGTGATAAAACGATCTGGCTAGATTTCATTAATAGAAAACTTTTTTTAAGTGAGTTTTCAGGCAATGAAAAAATGTAGCTAGAATATACAGGTAAATTTCGCCGCCGCTGTCGAAATAAAAATAGCTCAGATGGAGATCGGCTGTTTCGAGAATCCGTGTAACCCCAGTTCGAGTGACAGAAAAAGAGACATCGTTTTTAATAAAAAAAAAATTGTGAAAAACTGCTATCTTTTTGAGGAAAAGTTTATTTTAATTTAAAAATGATTTTTAAATTTTCGTGCAATTTTATAGCTTTCTGTACTAAATCTATATTTATATAACTTATTTTTGTTATAAATTATTTTGACATTCATCTAATAAATGAAATGTTTAGAAAACACAAAAAGAATAATTTTAATGTGATACAAATTATAAATGTTTTTATAGAGATTATGTAATTGATGTATCGATTTGTTCAGTATATCACGAAAATACATGCGTTAAGATTATCCTGATCAAATAACATAATTAGCAAACACCCTGGTACGGCAAGTTTTTAAATATCACAATCGAATATACTTTATTCAACTTAAGCCCTACGAAGGCGCTAATGAACTTCAAAACTACCACCGGTTCGGAAAGCAATCCAGTTAACGAGAAGAACTCGCAAGAAACTTGATCGAGTTTATTTGTTTAACATATATACTTAGAATACATTACACGTTACAATTGTTATTAGTGGATGCACAGAGAAGAGTCAATTCCAAACATTACCATTGTTTACATATTGATCCACTCTATAATAGCATCTTAACACCAAAACTCGCTTTACATGACACTTAAACTTGCATTCCGGGAGATTGGTATTACTTTGTGACTTTGTTGTGAACAATAGCATTACTCTCTAAAAAACTGTTACTGGTTTTTTTGAGTCGGAAACATAGAACGACACTATATAGCTCTCAGGATTAAAATATGATTTTTTCGTTTTCGTTTGAGTTTTGTTATAAAAAGCTAAGGAAGTTGTTTTTACCAAACATCAAATAAATTTGTATAAAACTCGAATAAAATAGTCAAAGTACATGTTTCTATCAAATCTGTATGCTGTACTGAATAATTTCATTATGTGGTATTTTCTTACGTAGTGGTTGTTTATGATATTATTAGCCTATTTTATTTTATCTTCAATCTTTTTTTGTAATTTTTTAATTAAAATTTTCTACCATTTAGCGCAAGCTGAACTTTTAAAAGCCGATGTACTTATAGATTTTTCGTATATATAGTGTATATATTGTTCATTCATGTTGAACTGCTACACTATTTGTCCTGAATAAATAAATAAATGTATTATTGAAATAAACAAATTTAAATAATTAACCAAACAAAGTTAATAAACGTGAAAGAATAGCCAATTTGTTATTTTATTAATTCATTGTATTGATAAATTTCAATAATAAAATATACACTGTACAACATAAACACTAGAGCGTACGAGGGGCGGGCGGGCGGCTTTGATGTACAGCTGATGCGATATGCACTAAGCCTGCGCGATCGCATACATACCTGTACTCCAATTTCAAAAGGTGTGCCCGCTTCGTCTAGTATATAAGCTGAGACGTCCGTCTGAAAAATCATTCCCGCCACAGACATCTATCGAAGATCGTGTGGATATACATTTTTATTGTATAAACTAAAAATGAAATCGGTGAGTAGATATAGAGGATCCTAGGATTAATTCCATAAGGATAATAAAATACTATGCTAACGTATGTAATGATTTAAAACATTAAGCTAGTCATTTACCGGTGGATTTTTAAGCAATTTTCGTAAAGTATATTAACAGTTATCCAGATAATATTAATTATGTCAGGAATGACATTATTAAAATAACTGCTACATCTTTGACTTACATTAAATAAATATAGGAAATAAAACCTAATATTCATTATTCCAATTTTTTTAATTTAATAAAACAATAATTACCAGTTTATTGTTGTAACAACGATATAACAATATAAAAATGTATATTTATATGATATTTTTTTATATAAAATGTTTTTCTTCATTACAGAACATAAAAAATAAATTTGATAAACGTCATTAAATGAAAAGATTTTATAGCCCAAATAATCATTAACAACATGTAAACTTTCCTAACATATGAATATAGAATCCTTTTTTATTTTATGTTTTAAAGTTTATTTCATAATAGATTTTGGTCTCAGCTTCGCTTGTGTTAATATAGATTTTGAAAATAAAATTCAGCTCATGTTACTGGTCGATAATATATCCATCCGTAGCCTAAAGACTTTTTAAAATCATTAAATAATTTTTCATTTTATGAATTACAGACAAAAAACAAATATTTTTTCTTTGTAATGGTAGTGTAGAAATACAGACTAACATTTACACTAATCATTCGTTTTACTATTATGTTAACATGCGTTAAGAAATTTATATATAATTATGATCAGTAGAGCAGTATCTCACACTGATGTTTCGGTATAAAAATGCAAATGACTTGATAATTTTGAAATTTACGATTTTCGAGAGTTGCATTTTGTAACGCGGATCAGCATCATAAACTGTTTTGATTACAAAGGTCAATTTCGATTAATCAAGCTTACGAAGTTTTGTGAAATATAGTTTGTTAATCAATTATTGTCATTTTCAGTTCGTGGTACTTTCTGCTCTCGTGGCGTTGGCTTACGCCGCACCTCAGTACACAACTCAACAAAAGTATCCACAGCAATACGAAATCATTCCTATTATTAAACAATCACAAGAAATTAATGTCGACGGATCCTATCAATACAGGTATGTTCTTTCTTATAAAACTGAATTTCCACTATTTGAAATTACCATTATAATTATAGACAAATAGGCATAAATTCATAATTTCTAAATGAAAACCACATGAAAATCCGTTCAGTAGTTTTTGATTTTACCATGAATGGACAGACACGCTAGGGGACTTTGTTGTATACTATATAATCATAATCAATATAAATTTTTAGAGCTAAGTATAGAATATGAACCAAAAAAGACAACTCAAACTCCGGTCGAAAGAGTTGTATAAACTTAGTCATATTTATTCCAAATATGTCACTAACACTAAGTTATAACATAAAGTAGCCTACAAATTTATTATTCTCATCTGGCGGCGCTTTTAGTGTCTCGCAGGCATGTTATGATGTCTCATGGAATAGATAAAGTTTCATCTAATTGCCTTATAAGTTTACTGGAAATCAGATTACGGCGGACTCGATGCACAATAAACATTAATCTTGAAAATGTGTCATTTTGTAAAACAAGTTTGCGTGTTTTCTTTATTTCATCTTAGAAGACGAAACAGTTCATATAATCTAAACAATAGATGCTTCCAAAGACCTCAATTTTACAGTGTAACCCCATATAATCAAATTTTATTACTTAACCTCCGTTTTGCAATTCATTGCCTATTCGCCTACGTGGTCACGTCACAACGAGTTTCGGATACTGATTGTATCATATTGTCGTTGATTTTATAATTATTCTGCACTATGTTTGTCTAAATATCTTTAGGCAATCTTTTGAATCTTCAAAATACTAGATATTAATTAACTATATCTTTTAAAAATGCGGTTGTTATGTATCATGATTTTAATGTAACACATTAAATTATTCCATGAATTATAGTTTATTTAAAATGTAGTTGTTCATTATTTAATATGTATGTTTATTAACTTACTAATGAATTTACTTCCTAACGCATATAAATATGATTAAGTTGTAGGTGTTACTTATAAAGTTAAAGCTCGTAAAGTTATCCCCGTAAACGATCTCGGCCAAGCCTATAGCGTTATGCAATAAACTAATTAAGGTGCCGCTATTAAGGATTTCACTATGATGAAAATAACTTGACTTTTGTAGAATCAATGATTGCTAATATTTTTAAATTTTTCAATACTTTTTGATAATATGGACGAAAAATTTATTTAAAGGTTAAATAGAGTCTTTGTCTTCAACAAATTTTGTTTAAACTATAATTCCTATACAATACTTACTATATATATAATACTTACTTCGTAAGAGTCATTACGGAGTACAATTAAAAAAATATATAAATTTTGATCAATTTTCAATATGAAAACTTAATTGTAGTTTTATTATTTGAATGCATAAACTTAAGTAGAAAACATGATACAAATAATATTTACATATCATTAGAGTAAATAATATCAGTTTTATATCGACGTAATGGTATAATTATAATCAGATATATATTAAAGCATACACAAAAAACTACAAATCGGATTTCATTAAATTTCTCATGAACCGGCGGCTTAGCTTATAACACAATAATTTATGATAATCCAACACTTATAACGCAACTAAAACAGCAAATGTTTCATAACAATAACAAGATACAGTATGTACCTTATGCAGAAACATAAGATTCCCAAGACCGATATATTGACAATGCACTGTGATTGCGCCATATGAAAAGGTTTTGGTGAAACCTCTTATTAGATTTGAACTTTACAGGTGTCTCTAAGTACTTGATACGTGATTTTGATTTGTTATGAACATTCATAATGGTGATATGATTCATAGTTATGATTTATATTATCACTAGCTTATGCGCGCGGTTTTATTCGAGAACATAATTTTTATGAATTAAAGGTACCTTATAGCAATGATATACAAAAAGCCAAGATGTAGATTTAACATCTCATAGCCGGCATACAAAAATGAGTGCATAATTTTGGATTATGCAGTCATTTTAAATAGTCTCGCGTCGCTTGCGTCCTTTAAAAACACAACTCTAAATAATTCACGTAAGGTTGAATTTGCAAAATTAAAAGTTAATCGTATAACAAAAAACTATCATCATAATCATCCCCATAAAAATATTGGGGAATTTTTACGGCCGGTTTTTGGATCTACTTTATTACGAAACTGTGTGTCTTGGGTTTTTGTATGTTGATGCCCTATAGCTATACTTTTCCGAAACACTTACAATATGTATGTAAAATTTCATGAAGTTTGTTGATTAGCCAATACATGGATGCAAACAAAGAAACAAACTCACATTCAGATTTATAGTATTAGTAATTATGATATGCAGAATATTGAAAGCAGTTATAACTTATTCAGTGATAAAAAAAAGCCTGTATTTAGTTCTGACATTAGAATTGTTGCCTCATAATAGTTAATTAGAACAGAATTTAATTTGTAAATATTTTAATACGTATTGACAATCACTTGTTTTCATTTAACATATTAATTTACTTTAGCTATGAGACCGGTAACGGAATCGCTGCTCAAGAACAAGGTTACTTGAAGAACCCTGGAATCAAAGACGCCGAAGCTCAGGTAGCCCAGGGCTCATTCAGCTACACATCTCCTGAAGGCGTTCCTGTTGTGCTTACTTATATTGCTGACGAAAATGGTGAGTAATATGGAAAAATAAACCAATCCAAGGAATTTATTTAATATCCGAGATTCAACTATAATGTTTAAGGAATCAAAATCAAAATTACTTTATTCAGTGCAGCCTAATAAGGCGCTTATGAACGTCAAAAACTACCACCGGTTCGGAAAACAACCCAGCCATCGAGAAGAATCGGCAAGAAACTCGATCGGGTTCATTTTTTTTTTTACATATATTTCCAATACATCATTCAATAGCTTATAGTGGATGCACAGACAGGAATCAATTCCAGACATCAGTATCGTTCACATACTGATCCACTCTATAATATCCTTTTGACACTAAAACCTGCTTGACGTGGCGCTTAAAATTGCAGTCCGGCAAATCGGTAACATGTTTTGGGACTTTATTGTAAAACCTAACACTATTACCTAAGAAACTATTACTGGTTTTGCTAAGTCTGAAACGTGGGACGACCAGTTTATTACAGTTTCTAGTATTTACATTATGCCGGTCTTTTACTAAATTCAGTTTTTCAAAGTTTTTACGGACATACATTAAATTATCAAGAATGTATTGGGAGGGTAGAGGTAAGATTAGCTATTCAATCTACATAATTTCTATTTTTATACGTATGACTACAATTATTTGGTATAATAAATAGCTGATACCCACGATAAATTTTGCGTTGTTTATTATCTTAGCGATATGTTTTATGTGCAGAAAAAATTTCAGGGTGAAATGTATTTTACTTACAAAATTTCTTTAAAAAGAAAATAAATTTCTTAGAAATACTTACTAAATTGCAATTTTTTAAAACTGTTATTCAAACTGTAATTAAAATATTTCATTATATTATATCTATATTATATTATATTCAATTATATCACCCATAAGGTTACAACACCATTTAACTATGTTTTAATGTAACTTTGATTTATTGCTGTTATTTTTATGAATTATATACAATTATATATAATTACCTATGCCCGCGGCTTCGCTCACATTATAGTGTATTGACATATCACTCGGAAACAGTATTTTTATCTAGATTAAAAAAAGGTACCCCTGTAACGTGTATTCCCAATCATGATGATCGGTTCAGTAATTACGGCATGAAAGTTTTTTTTATGTCATAACAGGCAAACGGGCTGGTAGGTCACCTGATGTTAAGTGATCACCACCGTCCATAGACACAACACCATGAGAGTCTCAAGTGCATTGCTAGCTTGTATTTGGGGAGGAGTGAATAAGGAAGGGAAGAGGGAGGAGGAAGGGAGACGGTCTTTCGGCGCTCTCACTGACTGAACAAAACGCGGCAATGCAAGCACTGTTACTTCACGCCAGTTTTCTGTGAGAGGGTGGTACTACTCCGAACGTGCAGAGCCATTCATGCCAAAACCAGTCATAGCTTCAGCGTGGCTCTACCACCTATAAGTGACAACGTATAACAAACAGACAAACTCACAATAGCTTTTATAATACTGATACTGAAGGGAGGATAATAAATGTAGTCCATTCATTTCTTTTAATGTATTATTATTCAAATTAACAGAAATCTTGCTTATGTTTACAGGTTTCCGTGCAGAGGGCGCTCATCTTCCCACACCTCCCCCAATCCCAGAAGCCATCCTCCGCGCTCTCCAATACATCGAATCAAGACCTCAACAGCCGCAACAGCCCCAGCAGCAATTCCCTCAACAGCAAGTCCCTCGTCAACCTTTCCGCGGTTAAGCCATATTATAATGCGATAATGATTCTCATTTTCACGTAGCAATTGACGCCATGTTGTAACGATGTTGATTTATTGTTTAAGCTCACTTATATGTAGTTGACTTGTTACTGTGATTTATTTTGTATTTAATAAGAAATCGATGTGATTATTAAGTAAAACTATAGACGAACTTATTTTTATTATTATATAGATGTCTCCTTTTCAAAAAGATGTATATAGTGCCTTAAGGTTAATTCTTTGTTATTAATCATTAAAATGAAATTTGAAGTACCTATGCGTATATGTTATCTACACTAATATTACAAAGGTAAAGTTTGTGAGTTTGTGACGTTGTAGGGGATAATCTCAAGAACTACCGGTCACATTATTTCAGTGTTATATAGCTAATTTATCGAGGATGATAATGATATGAGTTATATATTACCATGCTAAGACTAATAGGAGTGGAGCATCAATGGAGAATGTTTCACAATCGGGGCCTTTTTCCTCTTGAGAGTTTCCGCTGCGTGTTAGAGTAAGCCTAAAGTAACTATTACACACGAACGAAGTCGCGGGCAAAGTCTAGTAATTTTATATGCAGAGTGAGTTGTTCAATCTTCAGTCTCTATTAAAACTATTTTACTATGCAAATAGTATTGAATATTATTAAGGAAACTTAGATTGTCTTTATGGAGTCAAAAGCACAGTATAACCATATAACAGCTTAAATCTAAAAGTATTACAAGCCATAAGTATCGTACGGTTCAAAATAAGCTTCTAAATAATGCAAAAAATAATTCCAGTTTACTTTTCGGTGATTATTAGAACCAAAATAACCGGTTTGACAGCTTTAAAATTCGGTTTATTTTTATATTTATATATATTATTTATATATATATTATATTTATATTTAGTAATCGAGTTTTAAGTTTTGTATCGTATTAACGATGAAAATAAAGCCACTATAAAGCAATAATCTCAGTTAACATAATAACAATAGTTGCTGGTAGTTATTTAATATGTCGTTAGATTTGTTGTAATCCGCGTGAGAAACTATTGTTCCTTCCCATCCCTAGGCATCCTTTTCCTTAACATACCGCACAATTACAACAATTACATCTTTTTACGGAACTGATTAAAAAAGCAAAGCAGAAAAAAGTTTTGTGACAATTAATATATGACTTTAATGTTCGAAAGACACTTTGCATACTCACTTATTCACAATCACGGACTTTTTACTGCATGTGGTGTAGTTGTGACCAAGGTTATCATGTTTATCCTAACCTAATGTGTACGGTTGAGGCAGGATTATATCTTTCAGGATGTTTTTGAAAATTCTTACACTGTAAAATGTACATACTGTCATATGTGTTATCATTTAATAACGCCGTATTTATTAAACGGTTATGTATGGAATTGAACTTCCAAAAAATTTTATAGTCCTCTAAATGCTCCAATGTTTCAATCTGATTTGTATTTCTTCATGAAATAACCATTACTGTAGGTGAAACTCTTTATTTACTATCTATTGGTAATTTAAAGTGTGAGATTTGTTATAAAGATAATCATAAATTGTGTTATCTTGAAGATAGAGATCAAAATGAAAAAATACACTATAGAAATGAAACTTTTGTACTAGAGGGAAACACATTACTTAAAAAAATAACAAAAAGTCGCAGTGTACCCAGGCGTCTACTCATCTAATTACGTACCGCGTCCGACTTTGCTTAATTTCTATAGTTAGACGAGAAGCGGAGTTTTCAACACTGTATCTGACATATTGTTTACCCCTGTCCCTTTTCGTCACACAAAGGTTGCGACTTATTGTTAATTCCTGAAACATAAAAGTGAAACATGGTCGTCCTATGTTTCAGAATTAGTAAAACCAGTTATAGTTTTTTTGGTAATTAGGTTTTACAATAAAGTCCCAAAGCATGTTACCAATTAGCCGATTTTAAGTTTAAGCGTCACTTCAAGCTGGTTTTGGTATCAGGCTATAGAGTTGATCAACATGTGGACGATTGTGATTTCTGGAATTCATTCCTCTCTGTGCATCCATTGGTTTCTTGCCGGTTCTTCTCGATGGCTAGATTTTTTTTCTGAACCGGTGGAACTTTTGACGTTCATTAGTGCCTTGTTAGGGCCTATAAAGAATAACTTTTTATAAAGGCTTTTATAAAGAACAAAGTATTTTTGATATTGATTTTTAAGAGGACTAAAATGACAGACTCGTTAAACTTAGAGGAACTGGTTCTCAAATGTAGTTGCCACTTTTGTAAGTATTAGGTGGACTTAAAAACCCTACTATGGTATGGTTTCATCACTATCAACGCGATGATCGAACACGCTACTCACTATACCACCATCGTTCAAATAAGTAATAAAAGCAAAAATTTCAGTTTTGATATCTTGAGTATTGTAAATGGCAGAGCCACGCTGAAGCTATTACTGGTTTCAGCTTGAATGGGTCGGCTCGTTCGGGGTAGTACCACCCGACCCACAGAAAACCGACGTGAAGTACAGTGCTTGCATTGTTGCGTTTCGTTCGGTTAGTGAAAACGCCGGAGGCGCACCTCCCTCTTCTCCCTTCCCTCTGTCCTATCCTCTTTCCCTCCCCTTCGCGTTTTCCCCACCAATACAGGCAATGCCGGCCGGCAACAAACTTGCGACGCCTCTGGTGTTGCTGGTGTCTATGAACGGTGGTAGTCACATAAAATCAGATGAACCACCTGTTCGTTTGCTCCCTATGACAAAAAAAAACCAACATTTTATGGTTCTAGACCGGCTGGTTTTACCTTTGTGTTATCTGTAAATCAGTTTTAAGCATTCAAATTAAGTATATATGTTGAGAAGAGGATAGAATTACAAAGTTGAGATAAAATTTTATTGGTCGAAAGAGGCAGGAATAAAATGAGATCGATAGGTCAGTATTTGAGCAATCCTCTATTTTTGTATAAAGAGCTGCTTATATAAAAAGCAATTGCCGAAGTATGTATAAGTACATTACTTCAAGAAGGCTGCATCTGTTTGGCTAATTCTCTTTTTGTTGTATTTGAAATTGTTAGGAAAAGATTTTTAAGAAAGAATATGTTTGAAAATCGTATGATAAAGATGAAAAAATTGTTTAAAAAATCACCACATAAAAATATGAATAAATGAGACAGAAGACAAAATTTTCAAAAATATTGAGAGATTTTGAGTTACCGTTTTATTTTAGTACATGATGGTACGGTAAAGATTTGTCGCCTACTGACATCTGTGGAAAAACTGTGAGAACACTTTTCTGCATGAATATCTTGTATTTTTGTGTCAAACATCGAATGCTGTAGAATCTGTGAATGTAATTTAGTGATTTTAGTTATCGCTAGATGGTGCTAATTGATTTGATTTTTTATTATTTTAACTAGTTGATACTTCAAATTTTTCCGACGTTATTTATTATCTCGATAATATATTTCAAATAAACAGACAAAAAAATAAAACAAACATGTACCTTGCTTACAAAATTTCTTTAGTCTTTTGTAGTGTTTATAAAAATCTTAGTTCCTTAAAACTTCGATAATTTTATCTATACATATAATAAAAATGAAGTATGTACAGGCGTATGTAACAGCGAAATAAAATTTTTTCACTGATTAGGTATGAACGTATACATGCTACTGATAACAAAAATGATTTTTTAAAAATTTTTGTCGGTCAGTCTGTCTGTCTGTTTGTTCCGGGTAATCTCTGAAACGGCTGGACCTTGAATAGTTTTTATAGCTTCACCGAACTATTGAGGCGAGCGCTAAAGGCTCTCAGCCGATTTGGGATGTTTGGGCGACTAACTCAAGGGTGCACAGCACACCTTGGCTTGGGCTGTCGCCTGTGTGTACTGCAATTTATGCGCTTGGATGTTCTAATTAACGCAAGATTTGGATACCGAAGCTTACATATGCTTACATGACTAATATTTTTTTCTCGTATTTGTAAATGTCAGTACAAGATTTGTAGAACAAAAAGATTGGAAAGTAGTACGGCAGAGTAAAAAAATGGGTTAGAATAATTCCATTGAAAAAAAATAGGCAGGGAGAGAGACAATACAATAGGGAAATTTTCAAAAATACTGAGAGAATTTACAGATAAATTGCTCAGTTTTCATTTTATTTCATTACAAGGTCATACTATAAACGGAAAATGTCGTTTCATTTTAATTGATAGTACATCCGTACGAAGCCGAGGCTAGTAATTAGTTTCTTTATAAAATAGGTACACTACAGAAATCTTGCATTCAATATGGTCGGCGCCCTTTATTTTTTTTATTTCAGAAAATATAATTAAATAGTAATCATATAAATGTTTATTCATAAAATACAACAATAAAAATTAATCAGTAATCGGCTTTTCTGGTTTATTTAATTATACAAATTATAACAGTAAAACAATCTTAACCCGTATAAAACTTATAACAACTATTATGCAGATAAAATCACAATCCTTTTTTTTAATTTGGAACAAACACAAAAGACGTGTGTTGAGTTTGTGTAATGAAATAAAAGCTGATCATACATAGGTCGCGCGAAAGTACCTCTGTGGGCCAGTTACCTTAGCCGCAGTATAAATATGAGGAGAGACAGTAAGGAATTTGCCTACAGACGCTCGAACGACGAGACATTGTTTTTTTTTTTTAGGGTGCACGGCACAGCGCGGCTTGGGCTGTCGCCTGTTTTGTGCAAAATGTAATGTGCGGTGATGTAAGGTTTTGTGTAACTGTATCGCGTGAGCAGCGTACTCAGGGGCTCAACGCCGAGGGAACAGACCTAGGCTTGAGCCGCTGCCGTGGGGGACCTAATCTGGTGTGCGAGAGCGAAATTTACCCCTAGACCACGGTGGCGTGATCTGTGGTTACGCGGGCGTGGGCGTGAGCACGCTCTGTTGGAGAAACAAGCTGGTACTGATCGTTCGCTGACGTGATTGAATCAGGAGGATCGGTAAAAACGACGAGTGGTTTTATAAGGTGTTCTATAGATAACAATACGAAAACAGCTTAGGGGTCTCGTCAGTGCGCATGTTTGCGTGAGTATCCCTGTACGAACGTTTGTAGATAGTTTCCGTACTGTCTCTTATATCTATTCTGTGCCTTAACTTCAATGTGTCATCTCGCACATTACGCAATCTTCAACTAAGCTTAACAAAACCATAGTCGTATGTTTCATCACCATGTGACATACCATCAATCAATTGTCGAACAATAATTACTTCTAACTATAGACAATATTGTTGAACATTAATTACACAGTGTTGTATAATCGTTAAAACAAAATCTTGAGCACTCTAAGTTTCGAGATATTATTTATATTTCCTGATCAGAAGTATGTTTGTCGCCCTCTCAACTTAATATCAAAACAAAGTTAAATGTCAATTTAGACTTTTCAACTGGTTTCAAGGTGAATCTTTTTGTGAGGAATTTTCGAGTCTAATTTTAGTACCCGGAATTATAGAACAATCATTCATCATTATCAAAAAAATGCATTTGTCACTCTCAAATACTCAAAAATATGTGCAGTTTAAGTTGAAGTATGAAACAAATAATATTTATGATTAAAACCGATCACTATAATAATTTTAAACGTTTGTGGAGCATCATATTATTTGGTAACTAAAAGACAATTCAAGTGAAGAACAAATAATTTAACATCAGTGTTAAATTTTAATTAATTACTTCACATATTGTTCATTACTTAAATCAATATAATTTAACTAAATATCTATTTATAAAGTATGAAACAATAATTTATTAAAATAAGAATTCACTTTTAATTCTTCATGTGTTCATATGATTATGATATTGATATGATTTAAATTTCTGAACACACAGTTAATAAATAAATATTTATAAATCCATTCTACTTACAGCTACAATAAATTCAGATACTTCATGTCTTGAAAAAAATGTGAGATTTTGAAGATCTTTTGGTGCTTTAGGGAAAAATGATGAGAGTAAATTTTTACGATAGATGCACACACACCATCACGAAAAACCGGCACTCTGAAGTTAGCTATAGTCAACATTTTGTGTGTTTGTATTTGTTGTTTGTATTTCTTTGTATTAAAATCTTCAATGTATTAAATACTTTTTTTCTATTGTTAGTGTCATTTTTTCTACAAACGTAGAATAAGGAGAAAGATAACATTTTTGAAAAGATTTTTACCTTGTTAAGCCAAAGAAGTATAACTTCTAACTCGTGTACATAAAATATGTCCAGCAGACTTTAAACTCGAATAATGACTCGTTAAATAATTAATCAAAAATTTTACGGGAACTTATATATACCACATTATATATTGTACTACGTTATGTACTCACATTAAGTCTCATATAAACATCGCAATATTATATTGAAAATACTTTATTCTATAATTATTCTAGTTAAAGACGCTCTTTAAAAATCTTCTATAAGGATTTTGATGAACGTGAATTTTTGGCATTGATGTTTTTTATGTCAAGGTGTTATTAGTTTGTATCGGTTTATGGAAACCACATTCTATCCACAGATTAATGTGGTACCTTACGTGTGTGAATTCATAGATTGGTTAAAGTTAACAATCTCTGTAATATTATAGAAAAATTATTTACATCTACATTCTTGGAGCAAAATAAAAATAATAAACAATACGAGATTTCCGGTCCTAAGGTCAGTATGAAATATCAAAAATTATAGACAATAACTGTCTAAAATAATTTCTACTTCTATGATAATCATGTAGTAAATATATATTGTTTTCAAAAATTAATACTTGGTATATCTATGTTACATTTCTTAGTTTAATTACCTCAGATTACCTATAATTTCAAAGCTTGTGTTATAATTATAATCATGTAATTTCCTAAAATTGTAATAATAAGAATCCTTTATTAATCATATAAATAATAAACTCATTTCCAGATGAAAAATACTCTTATATTATTTACACTTTTGGCATTAATTTTAATAAGCACATGCTGTGGTGAACAACTCCCAGTTATATTACAAGAACGTGTTACAAACGAATTTGATACTAAAGCTATTGCCAATGGAGAATACAACTTTAGGTATGTAGAAATGTTTTTAATATGATTAATTTATCAATACTTCATATATATACTTCTATTATTTCCGTCCTTTCATTAACTTCCCATAAAAATACTTGAACGTGAAGAAAAAAAACAATCGATGATCGAAAAAAACTCATATTGCCCTAACATTTAAAGGACATAAATATAGACCTTAAAATCTCCACACGTTTGATACAAAGATTTTCTTTTCGAGCTGCCTATTATATTGGCCTAGTAAGACCTTAACAGCTTCACCGGACTACAGAGCAATTGATACAAGGAGATAACAATTTGGTTTGGAGCAAGGAAGATTCTCCCGTGTTTCAGATCGCCTGTTCTTGCCTTTATATGACCTTCAGCTAGTAGCCGTTTTTATAACAGCGGCAAGCTATGATGGCCGTTATGACATATATTACAGTAGTGACGTGAACGGCAATTTATTTACTACAATAATATATAAATATCAAGTTGTGTTGTAAATAAGTACACTAACAATTATAATTCATTAATGAATTTGTCAATTAGCGCTGTTTTTTGTTAGTAAAAACGTGAAGGATTTTTAAACGGGACCATACTTTTAGTTAGATAAATATATATTATATAAATTATACATTTATATAATTTAGCTATCAGTGTACTAAATTGTTAGTGTCCTAAAATTGCATAGTAAATATGCGATAAATCTTAGGCCCAACTTTATGTTACTATGAACAATAAAGAACAGGAATTTGCTCCTTTAAACATAGTTATTAATTTGTAAGAAACTTCATTAGTGGACAAACGTCAAAACAGCCATTATAGCGTGCCTCTTTTATAGATTGTCTTTATCGACATAATTTATGCAATGTATATGAAATAGTTAAGGAATTCTAAATTTGTTTATAGATTCGCGACCTCTAATAATGACATTAAGAGACAAGAGAACGGATATTTAGATGACGATGGAAATTTAGTTGTGAATGGATATTATTCGTTCATAGATCCCGACGGTAAAGAACATTATGTTGCGTATACAGCTGATAAGAATGGCTATAAAACTATGGACAAAATCGTAAGTGTATAATTAAATATATACGATGCTATTTTGATATAAACCTATTCTGATAATTTAAAATGTTTATTAGAAGATTTATTTATTATATATTAATTTCTTTGTATCGTGTTAAAGAAACAAACGTAATAGCTATAAAAATGAATAAAGTTTTATTTTTTATTACTGTGCCATGTATTACTATTATCAACTTATTTGAATATTGTTAATAAACATCTTTCTTTTTAGTTAAGTCAAGTCGGATTTGCTATTCCTCCAAGTGTTTTAGCATCCCTTCTCGGCAAATAACGCAGCATGTGGCTACAAATTATTTTTATGAGTTTTCTTGAATGTAAAAGTACATAATATTGTTTTTTTTTTAATGAATATAGAAAAATAAATAAAGCAAATGACTTTTATTAATACCTAGATATTAGATATTGTTTTAGAAACCGTTCGTTTTGGAAATATAAGTTTTTATCGCACGGTAGGAACAAACTTTGGTATTTATTATGTGTTTGTGTAAAGTATAAGTGTCTATCTGAGTCTAGTAGAATGCTAACATGAATAATTTTATATTTTTGGGATTTATACTACCGGATGTTGTATAGTATATGGTTAATAAAGATTCTCATATATACAATTTAATACATATAAGCCAAAGAAATGTGTCTTCCTCCGTGTGTACACACTGATACATGCACATTTTTTTTATTTTACATGTTTATTATACGATAACATGCTTATTATAAACAAAACGTAGTAAACCTTATTTTTTTTAGTTATATGAGTACTTTCTAAAGTGTAATCCTTAAGTTATGAAAGGATATAAAACCTGATCGTCATTAAGTATCATATTAGAAAGGAATAAAGTATGTGTTTATAGAAATCTAAGATGTAGAACCTAGGCTAGGTTTAGATAAATACTACTCTTTCATACCTATGGCTACCACAAAGCAACCAGCACTAATGCTAATTTAAAAATTACAAAACGATATTACGCTCAGGAACACGAGAGGTGCTAACTTAGGCTGAGGCTCATTCACGAAACGGTTTTCACGGAGCTTCTGTGGAATGCAAAAAATATGTAAAAAATTAAAGCAAATCTCACTTCGCCCCCGGTTCGGTTGACGGGTTGTCCTTCTTTAATTCACTAACCACACGTCTTGAAACTGTCCGTCTAGCGATCATCGGCCGCCAAGTTTGTGAACGATGATGACCTTAACCGCGACGGCTGCGTAACCGCACAAATAACCGGTCTCGTGAGTTTAGAAATAACCGCATACTAACCACAGTTCCACCACCGCGCTGGAGCGGGTAAAAACTGCTTCGGGAGCCCTTAGCCTTAATCGACACGAATAGCAACCTATGGACCGCAGTCGTTCTTAGATTGATTGAACCCAGTCGTAGACTGTAGGGAGTACTAGGAATAGGTGGACTGCAAAACTGTTGTAAGCACCCAACATACAAAAAACAACAATGACACAATTAAAATTACACACATCAAAAAAGTCTAAGCAACATGCGTGATATTACAAATTTTACCATTTATATTAATTAATTTCTAAGTATTTACTCAAGCAAAGTGCGTAGGTGTAAGTAAACTTTTTTGTTACTGATGACATACTGGCTGGTAGTAAAAAAAAGTTTGATTATGTTTTGTTTTTTCATAAAATTCAAATGACTGCGAATTTGTTTGAGTTTAAGTGCGTTTTAATTGCTACGTTTAGTCTTGATTTTATAATTTTACCAACCATTTAAGTAAAGTTAGCGACAAAATTGAATTGTTAGATATTCTTTACGTCATGAAGCGACGTCATTTGATGGTAGATGAAATGCAAAGAGCTGTAGGGATGTTGCAAGCGGGAAGTAATCAATCTCAGGTATCTCGACATTTTGGTATTCATAGAAGTGTTATTTGTCGTCTTTGGCAGCGCTACAATAATACAGGAGAACCCGCTGAACAGCATCCAGGCCGTAAAAGGAGTACAACCACTCGGAAAGACCGGTACATACAACTGACTGCAATACGCCAGCCGATGTTAACCGCTCGAGAGATAAGTTTGAGACTACAAATTTCAAGTGATGTTGATGTAAGTCCTCAAACTGTGCGAAATCGACTGCATGAGTACGGCCTACGAGCTCGACGCCCAATCAGGTGCCCACCGATACGTCACGGGAATCGCGCTCGTCGATTTGAATGGTGTAGAGAACGCATAATATGGACCCAGGAACAATGGGATAAAATTATGTTTTCCGATGAGTCGCGATTCGGGTTTAAGCCTGATACAAGACGGGTGCAAGTGTATCGTTGGCCCGGAAATACTGAAAGGCTCAGGTGCGTTCAGGAAGTTCATCCATACAGCGGCTCAACAGTTATGTTATGGGCAGGTATTATGAAGAACAGGCGAACTGAGCTCGTTTTTGTAAATGGAAACATGAATGCTGAAAATTACATTGAGGATATTCTCAGACCTTATGTCTACCTATTTGCACAAACCTTTGGCTCCGATTTTAGGTTAATGCATGACAATGCGCGTTCACATACAGCTCCGCGAACCAGTGAATACTTTGCAACGGAGAACATCCGGGTATTGCCCTGGCCTGCACAATCGCCAGATCTCAACCCCATCGAGCACGCATGGGACATGCTCCAGAGACGTGTTTTGAAGGACTTGGACGGAGCGACAACAACCCAACAGCTGAAGGATTTGCTACAATTCCATTGGCAGTGAATACCGCAAGATGACATAAACAGTCTCATTAATTCAATGAATAATCGTTGCTGACAAGTTATGAATAGCAGAGGAGACCATACTTTGTATTAAATTGTTCTATTCTTTCACAATAAATACATTTTCTTTAGAAATTTCATTTTGTAAGAAAAAAGTTTAGTTTCTTATGTATCTTAGGTTCTACAGTATATTCTAATATTGTTAATTTCTGTTATTAAAAGAACTTATAAAGACAACAGCTGTTATTTTTACATCATAGAACCCTAAAAATATTATTTAAAAATAAAATACAACGTTGTAATGTGAAGAACCATCCTAAAATTTAAATTAGTACATGTTGCTTAGACTTTTTTGATGAGTGTATAATATAATTTCAAATTATAAATCAATAAAACCTTATTTATTCATCGGATATTCTTCATTTATAGACCCTAATCTCAATGTTAGAGTAATTAACTTCTATACAGAACTTTTAAACAGATCATTTGTATGACAATATGAGGATAATAATAGTGATATAGGTAGTTGGTATAGGCAATTTACATATAGTAATAAATTACGAAGATTCACGTGTACGATTATACTATAGGAAAAATTAATTGGTTAATATATCATTATAATATATTACCTATTGCCTGTGACTTCGTCAGCGTCTAATTTAGCAAAAAAAAATCGCGCTGGTTGCGGTGCGCTACTAGACACTGCTTCTTCATTTTATTATATTTGTGCGGTATCTTATTTTTATTTTCAAATTTGCTAATTCTACTTCTTATAACATTGGCTAACTGACAGTAAAAGTACACTTAAAATCAGTATAATCATTTCAGATAATAACAGGAACAAACAAACAGACTAAAAATTGTATTTTTATATTTTGTTGCAATTACCATATACTTCATATCCATTTAGTAAAAAACTGTTTCGACGTTACAAACAGGCATTTAATTTCAAATATTCGTATACATTAATATGATTGAAATCTTTATTTTGAGTAATAAAATAGATAATACGGTCAACGACTTTAGTCCTTGATGTCGCGTTGTAAATGAAATTAAGTCCAGACATAACATTCTTGAGGAACTAGATATAAAATGTGAACCACCGTCAAGAAGTCGCAGTTCAATTAGAAACACTTTTAAAGGCCGTTGAATAATGGTGAGTTTAAAAAACTGGTATATTTATATGTATAAAACAAATAGAAATCAAATTTAATATGTTTGTGTTAAGACTTTTATATCTAGCAACACCTATATAATTAGTTTTTTATAACTTTATTTTTGGCAATCAAACTTTCAGATTATTACTGTCAAATAGTTGATAATATTACAATTTTTTTTTTTCGAAGTGGCTACGCTATTGACCCAGCAAGGTCTTAACAGCTTCACCGGACTACTAAGGCGAGCGCTTAAGGCACTCAGCAGATTTTATTTTGGCAACCAGCTCAAGGGTGCACGGCACACCTCGGCTTGGCTGTTGCCTGTTGCAAGCAAAATCGCGACCTATCTTAGCTAACCTAGCTAACTATTCATATATGTATGAGTTGTTGAACCGTATATGTGTACCAAGCATACACGACTCAACAACTCCTCCATATATTTATTATCGGAAAATTGAAAGTTTTTCAGTTCGATAAGGGAAAAAAGTAAACCCTTCCACTTTCATGTGTAAGCGTGTAGTCGTGCACGTGTGTGGGGGTGATCGTGTAATGTTGTAGCGGTGATGTATATTTGTGTGCTACCGTATCGTGCAAGCAACGCATTCAAGGGCTCCCTACCGAAGGATCGAACCTAGGCTTGAGCCGCTGCCATGGGAGGCCTAATCGGGTGATAATATTACAATCGTCGTACGATCATTTCAATATTAAGCGTCGTGTGAATCAATATTCTAACAAGATGGTGGATCCCTTATTAGACCTTCCAGGGAGTTTTTGTGGCATCTCAGAATTTCATGCTCCGTGATATTATTTTCCATTAATTTCACTTATGCACAATAAACTAACTATATTATGTAAAATACCACCAAATTAACAAAATATAGAGTCAAATAACACAAAATCATGAACAAAATATAAAAGCCACTACATGACAGACTAAAATCCCGGCGAAAACTCCTTTATAATTAGTTTTGTATTTAATTTATTATTAGTATATATGTTAATGCCACAGATTATATGCTATAGTATACCTGATCTTACAATAATAAAATGTAAATGGAAAGAAAACTTGTCTGATTTATGGTTGTTATTAATATCACACTGTTCGATTCCATTTAAACACAGATTATATAAAATGTTTTTGAGGAGATAAATGTTAAGGCGTTGCTATATATAATAATTTTATTTTCGACCAAAGAATCTTCAATAACATTGCATGTATGATAGATAGTATATATAGAAATATTGCAAAATGTTTAAATCTTTCTTTAAATTATTGAATGTATAAATCACTATAAAGTATACATTTTAAATGGATACAATCGGTAGTGGTAGATAATAAAGACCGTTCTTCCTGCACCAACATCAAGTAGGATAGCAGAAAAGCCACAGACTACTTATCGTTCATAATATCAAATAAATCAACATTTTGGTTTAGTGTTTAAAAACAGAATTTCTCTGAAAGAGGTTTTTACTAAGCACTGTGAAATTAACTGGAAGGTGATATATAATGTATTAACACATACATTGATTAATTATAGAGTACCTAGCAGGTTACAGATTTGTATAATCTATAAGTGCACTTGAAATTAAACTTTAAAATAACTTACAAGACTAACGTCTTCCTACGACTTCGTAAGGTCAGATATTTATAGTATGTATTTAAAAAAACATTTTATGATTTTGTAAAACATATAGAGATAAATACTAAGGCATTTAACGGACTTTAAAATTACCGTAACTCTCTTACCTGTATCTAAGTCATGATAGGCCTTACCATATCAAATTGCGAATAGCGCTCTTTCCCAATACATTCTTAATCAAAAGTATGTATATTTATGAGAAAAAATAAAATAGAAAACATTTATTTAAAATCAATAAAGTACAGATGATAATGTGATATTTTTATTACAAGTTATTTGGATAAAAACAGGTGTAATTTCAAAGAAAACAAAACATTTATGTAAATGTCGAAGTCACAAGAGAACTATTTTGTAAACCATCTTCCATAAAATCCTGTTTACAAATCTACTCGGCCTTGACATTTTATTTTTGTTATACAGATTGAAGATACTCGTCTCCGTTTCTCGCAGTTACTACTTTGTTATTTAATAATATTATCAACGATGAGCTGCGACGCAAAATTAGCAATAAAGTTTGTAATTAATAACAACGGATTGGGACCTTACAGCTTCGAGTAAGTAAATTGCGTTATTATACAAAAAAAATTATGTACTTTAAAAATTTATAGTTTTTTTTAATATATATATCAAACGGCAAACGAACGAACAGGGCAAACGAACAGGGTCACCTGATGTTAAGTGATCATCACCGTCTATAGACACTTGCAACATCAGGGGAATCGCAAGTGCGTTGCCAGCCTGTATCGGAGGAGGGGGGGAGGAATTGAAGAGGAAAGGAATCAGGTGAGGAGAGGTGGGCCTTGCACACTCTACTGACCGAACGAAACGCAACAATGCCAGTACTGTTACATCACGTCAGTTTTCCGAGAGAGGGTGGCACTACCCCGGACGAGCTACTCATTTATGCTGAAGACAGTAATAGCTTCGGAGTGGCTCTACCACTTACCTAGTACAGATTGATTACCATTTCTTTTATTTGGAATTAATTCTCTCATGACAATTTTTTACGTAATTAATTGGATAAGCTCGTTGAAATGTAATCCATCAGTTACGCTCAATCGGATGGACTGACTGTAGAGTATAAGATACTGATTGTTACTATCCTATCATCGCGCATCATTTAATCGCCCATCAAAATCTAATATAATCAGCAGTTCTGTCTGTATATACGTTTTTTTCATATTGTATAAATAATATTTTATATCTGTATTTGTTCTAATATATACCTTGGTATTATAGAAGGTCACAGAAAATAAGTAATGAAAACGAGAATGATAAATCAAATTTGACATTTTCAACAAACTAAACATACCTTCAGAACATTTTTAAATGTTTGAATTAAATCTATAATTGTACAGAATAGAATAAATCTCCCTAAAACATTTAAAATGTTAAGCATCAATCTTTGCCATAATAAATGAATATGTAGTTCTCTTTAGAATTTTTATTTTCAAACTTTGTGTATCTATTATAAAGGGCACCAATATGCCATTGAAACGATGTTTATCTAATACCTTTAAACAAGCAATTCCTGTATATTTTTATATTGTTATATATTCAGGATATCGGAAACGGCGTCAGCGATTTCCGTGAAACTTAGTATGTAGGTGGTTTCGGGGACGAAAATTTTTTTATGCGAGTTTTCAGACAATGAAAAAATATAGCTAGAATATAAAGGTAAATTTCGCCGGCGCTATCAAAACAGAAATAGCTCAGATGGAAATCGGCTGCTTCGACATTCCGTCTAACCCCAGTTCGAATCCGAGTAAAAGAGATATGTTTTTTTAATATCTTTTTTTTTTGGGAAATGCTAATTTAGAGAGAGGCAAACTGTAATAGTTTATTTTAATTTAAAAATATTTTTGAAAGGACCGAGGCAGGCTCGGTCGTCCAGGTACTTGGATTTATATGTTTTATATAAAATTAGCATAGGCAATCTTAATAGAAATATTTATATGGGAAGTTTACACGGTTTCTCAAATGCAGTTACTAAAATTGTCAAAAATACTTTTAAAAAAACCTGTAAATATTTTTTCAAGCAATTTGAAGGGATTTGAGGTAATACTCTTAGATTTCTTAAAATGTGAATGTGGAATCGAGCATGCTATGTTTTCAAGAAATTTTATTGCCGGGAAGTCATACAGAAATTGATACAAAACAAAAATTATAATTACATATTTTTAAACAAAGTCCTCTGCCATGTCTGTAGCAGATAGGTCTGTTTGCGATAAAAAAAATACTGAACGAATTTACACGAGTAGATAGAATGATTCCCGAGGAAGATTTAGGTATATAATTGGTCTACATTGCTTTTATCAGGACAACGTCCTAGTTAGGAAGGAGTAAATATTTAAAATCATTTTATTATAAAAAATCAAATAACCAATCAAAAACAATTACCGCACATTAGCAGTCGCTAGTATAACATAAAATGTATAATAATCCGTATTCATAGATTAATAATATAAGGAAAAGAACATAAAGAACAAAAATTTTATTTGAGGTTACTTAAAAATAAATAATAATTTCGTCAAACCACATTAAAAATGTTGTTTTTGTGTCTCAATGGCTTTATTGTAATATGTGCTATTCCCACAACAATAAAAAATTGTATATACTTGTTCCACTGGATTTTTAATGCCACTTGTATTAAAAAATGGATACCGTGATAAAAAGAAACAATAAAAAAGTCAAGGCAGTCATAAGGACAGTCGATAGAAGTGAAATACAAAAAAAACTGTATTCTCTTTCGAATTTTTTAAATGACTTATGGGAAGAATTACATATATTTAATTATTTGTTTATTGGAATTATTGACGTTACTTTGGTTTTCACATATATTGTCACTCCGAACAGTAACTATATACATTTTTATACAATTTGTTAATCATATAAAAATGGGCTAAAAAAATCTCAATACAAAACATCAATATTAGGCGTACACATGCCGCCATCTTTTTTATATCATACGAGGCAAACGAACAGGTGGGTCACCTAATGTTAATTGATCATCACCGTCCATAGACCCTTGCAACGTCAAAGGGAGTCGGGACGGGAAGAGGAGAGGAGGATGGTGAGGAGAGGTGGGCCTCCGACGCTCTCACTGACCGAACGAAATGCAACAATGCAAGCACTGTTACTTCACTTCAGTTTTCTATGGCAGGGTGGTGCTACCCCGGACGAGTCGACGCATTCATGTAACACCAGTAATAGATTCAGCGTGGTTCTACCACCAACAGTCGCTAGTCTGACGTCAGCCGTGCGAGCGCAATACGCTCGGTTACGCTTTATGTCGTGATGTCCGGTGAAGCTGTTAAGACCTTGCTAGGTCGATAGCGTAGTCAGTTCGCGAAAAAAAAGGCGAAATCATAATTTTATCTCTTGCCAAAAATGCCGCTCAACGCACCTAAGGAAATTTTCATTTCAAATGTATAAGATTTCCATGCTTGTATCTACGTTTATAGCGTCGACATAATTTGTGCTTTAGATCTTCACTCAATAAGTAGATCATTGTATTTGTTATAATAAGTAATCATTGAAAGTAAATAAAATAAATTTTTAAATCTGCAAAATTATGCTCCCAAGGCTTAAGCCGCGATGTGAAATCAACACTCGAATTTATTCAATGATATTGTTATTGTGTTGAAACAGATATCCAAATATATATGTGGCCTAATTAAGTGAATAAGTAAACACAATTTACGAATGACTCGCCTCTCACTCATGTATAATGATCTGAATCGGTATCTTACAGTCGCGTAGAGAACTTTATTTTGCTCGATTGCTAAAATTTTTAGTGTAATAATATATTGTACTATTAACGTCTGAAATCTATTTTATGTTTTAATTCAATATTCTTTACCATGCTGTGAAAACTATTAAAATAGTGAAACGTATTCACGTGTCCAAAAAAGACATAGGTATATGTTGTCATATTCACGATGAACTATGATTAAATCAATCTTTTCACTAATGACTACGTAACATAAAACAAAGCCACGTCTGTCTGTCTGTCCGTTATCCTGCCCTGATAATAAAAAAAAACCTTCACTAATCATATACTAAAGCTTTTTATGAATCACTTTATATACAGATGAAAATTGCATGAAAATCGGTTCAATAGTTTTTGAGTTTATCGCGAAAGGCTTTGTTTTATAATATGTAGTGATGGTAAAAAATAAAGTTATCGCCATATTTTTAAATTTTAGAAAAATTATGCCGTCACGGGACGTCTGACAGGTGTGAGACATCGAAATGGTTTTTTATAAGTTATATGCATAAAATAACAGATTACGGCAGGAATCAACTATGGCATAATGAAAAGATAAAGCATTATAAGTTTGTTCCATAAAATAATAACTGTCTATTTATTATACTACATAAATATTCGTTTATATTAAATACAAAAATTCAACTAGGCGCAGGCGCGATGTGTTGGCGGCATTTATCAAAGGGCTATAGATCGTTGTCGCGTGCCGCGTAACACTAGCATAACGAGTGGCCGATAAAATTGTTTGAATCTTATGCTAATACAGATAGTGTTGTGAGTGCAAAGTTCGTGATTTTCGTCGCCACATCGCTAAGCCAACAATAATGTTTACTCGCGCCTATATATGTTTCACATCAATAAAGACAAAGTGTCTAGGAAATAAACTAAAAAAGATATCGACATATACATTCAACAACGACATCATATTTGTATGTAAGAAGATATTAATATAAATAATTCGCGGTAGTCGTCTAGGTACAAGTATAACAACTATAAACAGTTACCAAGGTATTTAGAATGTTAAGTACGGAAACATAATATTTGCCCACATAGCGACATAAAAGTTCAAGATCGGTCACAGACGACGGGTTTAATATGTATTTATGAGTTAATTTTCACCGATTATACAACAGAGCTGTCTTAAACTCGAATAACTTGTTCTCGTCAGAAATTTAAAACTCATGCAACTTTTGCGTAAACTTTTTTGTAATAGTTAAAACTTAATTAACACGTTTTGAGCAGTTTCAACCGCTATTGTTAATAGAACTGTGCTGTTAATAGTATTGTTCTTTAATTAGACGTAACACAATAATGTCCTTCGCTGAGAAGATGTCGGTGTGTAAAGAAAAAAACATCGTTATATCTCACCGGACTCGGATACATAATCGTAACAATGTATTTATTACTTCAAGATTTTCAATTCAATCAAAATATTCTTTATTCATTGTAGGCCCTTAAAAGGTTTGTAGTCCGGTGAAGCTGTTAAGACCTTGCTAGGTCAATAGCGTAGTCAGTTCGAGCTTAAAAGGCACTTCTGAAGGTCAAAACTACCACCGGTTCGAAATACAACCCAGTCATCGAGAAGAACCGGCAAGAAACTCGTTTATTTTTTTAAAATACATTTTTTTTAAATATAATTACAAAATATAATATTACATTCGTTTTTCTCACTTACAGACGTCGCCATCATTCACATATTGATCCACCTTTATGAATTAAGACTTGCTTGACAGAACACTTGAACTGATTATCTGGCAAGTCGGTAATGTGTTTTGGGACTTTATAATAAAATTTAACACCATTACCTCAAAAACTATTACTGTCTTAGCATAAAACATGGAGTGACCAGTTTGTTATTATTTCTAGTATTTACATTATGTCGGTATTTTACTAAATTCAGATTATCTAAGTTTTTGCGGACGTATAACAAATTCAAAAATCGACGTAGGTTTCAATTTCTTGTAATTAAATCGGAGATTTTGAAGAAGTCAAACATTGTGATGGCACCAAAGAATGGTGATTGGCTTTTTTTAAGCCCACCTGGTTAGCTACCACCCTCCAGTTGAAAATCTGTCACCAAATACTTATTGGTGTATTTCGGCAGCTGCATTTAAGAGACAATCCCCTTTTAGGTTTAGCCTGCTTACCTTTTTTTTTCTCGACCTGACTACGCTATTTGCCTAGCAAGGCCTTAACAGCTTTACCGGACTACTAAGGCGAGCGCTTAAGGCACTCAGCCGATTTTCTTTTGACAACTAGCCCATGAGTGTACGGCATACCTCGGCGTGCAATTCATGACCTAACTGACTTAATCTAAGCCGATCTACATATTCATACTTATATGAGTTATTGAAATGTATATGTGTACCAAGCATACATACCTCAATAACTTATATATATATTTCGTGTTGTTTAATAGAACTAATTCAGTTCGATAAGGCAAGCGTCCTTATCATTTTAGACCTCTTTCTCATTTAATTTTAGATGAGATTGTGTCCAAATGCTAATACATCTAAAGTATGAGAAAATAACTTAGAAAACAGAATGATAATAACAACATTTACATCAATAATATACTGAATAAGTATTTGTATGAGTATTTTTTGGAAATGGTACAGCCACGCTGAAGATATTACTGGTTTCAGAATGAATGGATCGGCTCGTCCGGGATAGTATCACCCTCTCACAGAAATACCGACGTGAAGTAATAGTGCTTGTATTTTTGCGTTTCGTTCGGTTAGTGAGACTACCAGATGTCCACCTCCCCTTCCCTCTCCCCTTTTCCATTCCCCTCTTACACAGTCTGGCAACGCACTTGCGACTCCCCTAGTGTTGCTAGCGTCTATGGATGGTGGTGATCACTGAACATCAAGTGACACATCTGTTCGTTTATCTCCTTTAATATAAAAAAATATTGCATTTTCTAATAAACTTATTTTATTTATATAAGAAAAATTTATTATTATAGGTATAAGACAGCAGATGGTACATATAGAACAGAAGACGGTGGTATTGTCACTGGTCCAGAAGGTGATTCCTTAGTTATTCGAGGTGAATATGGTTACATAGACACAAACGGACATCCATACTCCTTAAAATATGTCGCCGACGTCAACGGGTATCATCCAGAGACGGACGCCACTACAAGATTCAACAATAGAAGAATTATTTGATATTTACGTTAAACTTTTTCATTGCAATGTTCTATTTTATATAATGATATTATCCAATAGTAATAAAACAAATTAATGTATTTGATATATTAGTTACCACACGACACATGTTAATTCAATCGTTAAGCGAAAAGGGCCAAACATGTAATACGTTTTAATGGTTATGTAATATTTACAAAAACAATATTATAATGAAAAAGTTAACGCCAAATAAAACATTACATACTAATAAAAAGAAAATCCTTTTCAATGGAACAAGATTCCACAAATATCGACATTGCAGAAATTCTATCCATGTCACGCCATTACGTTGTATATGTCACAGGTCAAATATATAGTCTAGAGATTGCATAGGATCAAAACTTAGCAATAAAAATAAATCGGACTGTATATATTTATACTTATACTAATATTATAAAGAGGTAAAGTTTGTGAGTTTGTGCGTTTGTGCGTTGTGAATTGTGACGTTGTAGGGGGTAATCTCAGGAAGTAATGGTCCGATTTGAATAATTCTTTCAGTGTTATATAGCTCATTCATCGAGAATGGTTATAAGTTATATATTATCACGCTAAGACCAATAGGAGCGGAGCACAGATGAAAAATGTTTCAAAATCGGGATGTTTTTTCGCGTGTTAATGTTAGCCCAAAGTATCTATTCCACGCGAACGAAGTCGCGGACAAAGGCTGGTAATTGAATAATTTCGTCAAATTGAGTGGGTAGTGTAAAAAAATGTTGTGTGGACAATAAAAGTGAAACCATCAAAAAGAGAGCAAGAAGAGAATTCGTCTCACTTTTCTCCAATACCCGAAGACAAGCAACACACTGCTTCAACTCTACCCGACACAGTGTTTATAGAAACCATTTTATGTCGCACAAGAATTTTGTGGAGGAGAATTTCAAATTCCTCGTGAAAGTATTTTAACTAAAACATTATCTTAATGTATAATTGGTACAGACTATATTTACACAAGCCCATAACCCATAGATTAAGCAGAATGGTATACACCGAGGGGTTGTAGTCCGGTGAAGCTGTTAAGACCTTGCTAGGTCAATAGCGTAGTCAGATCGAGGAAAAAAAAGTATATAACGGTGGATTTGTATAAATACTTTATTAAATGCTAACTGATACCGGCCGCTTCGCTACGCAATAAATAAACTTTTATTAAAAAAATGGCAAATAGGTAATTGAATGTATAAAATAAGTAGTCTAGAACAAACAAAAGATTCTGCATCGAATGGCCATAGTCCTATCCCGATACGTTCAGTACTTTTTAGTATTATTTGGTTGTAACAACACTGTTAAAACCAGTCTTAGAAAATCTGAATATATTATGTTATTATCTTCCAATAGTGATGTAATTTTTACATTACCGACTACACATCTGGGTATTCTATATATAACACTTCAGTTTGCACATAAAGGGATATGTCTTCCACTGATTCGATTCTCGTCATTACGCAAACGGCAACTGTAACCATGTTGCTTTTGTAAATTATTTTGTTACGTATTATGTACATTTCTTTTGAATAGATAAGTTTAACATAATCCTTAAAATTTGTTTTCTTAATAAACTGTTTTTGTAAATTGGCATCCGTCACCAAAAAAATATTTCTAATAAATCTACTATAGGAGTGATGTATCATTATTTATTACCTTTATAAGATACCAATTAAACTTGTGAATTCGTACGCGTTATTAGAGATTAATAAATATTAGACATCCCAACATTATAAATACGAAAGTGAGTTTATTTGTTACGTTACTACCTTAGTTATTCTTTTTTTTATATCATAGGAGGCAAATGAACAGGTCGGTCACCTTATGTTAAGTAATACCACCGTCCGTATACACTTGTAACATTAGGGGAGTCGCAAGTGCTTTGCCAGCCTGTGTTGAGGGAGGGCGCGGAGAAGAAAGAGAAGAGGAGAGTGGGAAGGTGAGGAGAGGTGGGTCTCCGGCGCTCTCACTGACCGAACGAAACGCAACAATGCAAGCACTGTTACTTCACGTTGGTTTTTTGTGGTACTACCCCGGATGAGACGACCTATTTATGCCGAAACCAGTAATCAGCGTGGCTCTACCACCTAGCAAAATCCATCTTCATGAAATTGTGTATACATATTGTTAGAAATTCATAAAAGAACTAAAGATACGTTTTATTCAGAAAAAAATGAGCCGTCACGGGGCGTCTGTCAGATGTGAAACATCGAAATTGTTTTGTATAAGTTATATGTATAAAAGAACAGATTACGACAGTACTCAGCTATGGCATAATGAAAACATAAAGCATTACAAATTAGTTTTATAAAATGATAAAAATATTAAATTATAAAATCACTTTTATAATCATTGCGTACAATGGTAAATACTTTATCTGCAATTTAAAAAAATATAAAAAGCTTACTTAAACTCGTAACGTAAACCGCTTCCGTGTTTTTACAATCTAGGTATCATAAATAACTTAATAAAATATTTACAATAAAATTGATAAGGTTTTTACGAGATTTACTATTCGCAGCTAGATGGTAAAACCCTTTCACGAACTCATGAGTAAAGAAATGTCAGTTGTACTGTGACATACCTACACGGTTAATTACGTTCTGGACGTTATAAACTCATTAAAACTATTATATTACAACAGTATTATATACAAATTAAATAATAAAGATGTGTATAACATTTATTTATGTGCAATTAGTAAGTTTTGCGAATACTATTCGAAGGTCAATGTTTTATTAAAAATAATAGAGTGCATACGTTTTAGATTCTACCAATTTTAATGAAGCAATGCCATGGGATAATTTATACATAGTGAGTCCATATAAAACCAAAGCGTAATAAAAGTATTGTAACTCTTGTATTGCTTGGTGAGTTGACACATTATTTTCGATTATAGCGAAGACGTGGAACTTCGACGTATATTTCCCGCGGAATTCCCTCAGGACACAATACGAAGAACAGGTTCTGAAGATCCTGAAGTAATATTTTTGTTATAATAATTTTATAGATTAATGCATTTAATTCATTATACAATATAATATAATATTGCTACATAAGAATGTGAAGAACTAGCCTCCTTATTTATGATAGAAATCAATTATTATTTCTTTTCATTTGAACTTAAGTCAGTGGAGAGTATGCTAAAAGAGTCTCCGCTTCTGTATTTGTAGTTACATACATTAAAAAATGGTTAATTGTATGCTAGTTTCGATTCAGCAATTCTCTTCGCTTAAATCGAATTAAAACTATTTTTTATAGAATACAAGATATATATATATATATATTAACAAAAAATATATCGAAAGTATCTACATTTACCAGTCAATTAAAAAAATTCCAAACTCGATCCATCAAATGCGATTAGAAATCATATGATATATAGGATATGATAGAAAAGATAAGAATTGTTTTCTATACATTAGGATTGTTATTAAGAAAACTGTAATAAAAAAACTAACACTATTACTATTTTTGGATATTGATAAATTAATAAAACATAATCAGTAATTAAAAACAAATTAGTTAATTTCTTAATCCTCCAGTGATAGTCCCACAAATAATTTGGCAATGTAATAAATCAATAGCCAATAAAATTACTGAATTTCTAATTAAGTCAATATTTCGGTAGTTTTCAGCGAGCCGTAGGAATGAGTCTTCGATAGATATTTGACCCAACGGCGATATACTTATTAGATTACGTTAGGCTTGACATAAAAAATAACACTAATACACATAACGGCCAATTCATGTATAAATCATGGGTAATTATTTTTTCCAAGTAATCACTGTGCTTCCGTTTACGCTGTTACTATGTACGCAGTGTCACGATCTGATTAACTACCCATTGTATTTATCTAACAGCATACGTTATGTAGCATATCATCTGATAATTTTCGCTATATGTAATTAGTAAAACTTTTAATTAAAATTTTAAATTAAATAGTTCTTCTTTAAAACCAATGTAAATGTGAAGTGCATTGTACTATATGTCGTGAGTTACTGAATAATAATGTCTTTGCATAGTAGCAGAAGCAGAAATTCTTACTACCTTTTTGGAAGATTCGAATTTACGATTAAGTTGCTGTAGGAGGAAGGCACGTGTGTGTGGCGACGAAGTTAACCGCCCGACCTCACATCGTTAAATATTTTTAGGACTAATTGGATTAAGATTTCATAGCCACTAATTTTACTGTCTTAATTATAAACGTGTACCTGTCCATTCACTCTATGTTTCTTGCTATCATATAATATTTTTTGTTATTCGGTTTCTGCAGTGTACCTTCTTAATGAACATATCTTTTATGATTTTTATCGATACAAAATAAACTGGTGCCAGTATAAAACAATTAAAAACTAAAATAAGAATAAGCACTGGTTTTGCGCGTTTCAACGTAGTAACCTATGATCTATCATAAGCTACATTATAATATCAAATTAATAAGAGCACAATTTAAAAACGAATCACCTTTGCAACAACTAACCTACACACGTTGCTATTTGACTATATAGTTGTCAATTTACAAATCACTCACATTATTAAAAGTTTAACGATCAATTATTCAGTATTCTCTATTCTAAACTATCTCTCTATTCATAAACTCTATTCTCTTATTCAATCATCTTTTTCTATAATGTTGCTAACATTTTAATCATATTAAAACAATAGTAACGATCTATGGCAGTGTTTCCCAAACTTTTTAAGCCATGCCCCACGTTAACATTTCTAATATTTTTATACAACCCCCGCCCCTCCCGATTTTTAACCTTTTTTCATCACTATAAAAATAACAAAATCGCTATGAAATTGTTAGCAAAACACCATAAGTAAAATTTCAAAACATATAATGAAAAACTTGCTTGACTTGATGTCTCTAATTACCCAGTTGATATTTTGGTAACCTCAAACGAAATTATACTTAATAGTTATTTACAGCATTTTTTTTAAGAATCTGCCTTTTTTGCTAAATTTGTCACCGATATCTAACATTGCATTTAAATAACTAAAAGTAAAAGGGTTAAAGTCGTTTCTAGTCCATTTTTAAATTGCTACCCTATGGACGTGGGCCCCACGTTGGGAAACACTGATCTATGGGGATAACTCATTTGTTGTGGTTCTTTCCGGTTTTAGTAATTTAACAGGCAATTTATGCATATATCGGTTCTATCAGTTTTTTTTTCATTAAATTTTTTTTTAACCCACTTGTGTCGAAATCAAAATTGTTTATTATAAATAGCTTTTTATGATCTTCTTTCCAAAAGGAAATAAGTATAGGATGGCTATTAGTTTGCGTTATTATACATATATCTGTGGCCAAAATAAGGGCAAAGATGTGAATGAATTTTAAAAATTCAATTCATATTTACATATAAACATTTAAATACTTTTATTAAGTTGTAGATATATAATAACTTATGAATATATTAGTTACAAGCTGCGGATATACCTACGTATACGTACGTACGGGTAGCTATGACATATACAAACAAAATAAAATATACAACCTTCATCTATAACAAAGGTCAACATGTAATAATAGAGTATATAACATGAATAGATGCGCGATAGAGTGACACAAAGTTTTACATTACTACTACAACACTACACATATCACCTCCACACACGTGCACGCGTACACGCTTACACATGAAAGTGGAAGGGTTTTATATTTTTCCCTTATCGTACTGAAATAGAGTAGAAAACTATCCGATACGAAATATATGTAAGAGGTATATATGCTTGGTACACATATGTTTCAACAACTCATACATGTATGAATAGTTAGCTTAGGTTAGCTCATATAGATCGCGAATTGCATGAAACAGGCAACAGCCCAAGCCGAGGTGTGCCGTGCACACTTGAGCTAGTTGCTCAAATAAAATCAGCTGAGTACCTTAAGCGCTCGCCTTACTAGTCCAGTGAAACTGTAAAGACCTTGCCAGATCAATAGCGTAATAAGTTGCAAATACAATTAGAACCGGTAGGTGACTGATTTCACAGATTTCGCAGACGAAGTTGCGCGGGTCAGCTAGTAATTATATGTAAACTTCGTTATACAATTTCATAATGAATGAAACATATGATTGGCTGCAAAATCTCAATACAAAAAGCCTAAAGAAGTGCCTAAAGAAGTTTTCATTTCAAAAAACATTTGCACATATTATCCATATAAAGAGCTCTCTGTGGAAAATAGTTGTTGTCTTATCATATGTAACCAATACAGTACTACATAAAAAGGAGTTTGTATAAACCATAAATACAAGCGTAAATCATTATTATGTATTAATGTGTAATAAGTAACATTATGTTTATAATAATTGCTGAACTGTTCGAAATAAAATATTTCCACGGATTACAAAAAAAACTACTCTCTTTGACCATCGTAAATTAATTGATTACTCATAAATAATGTATTCGTAATGAATTGCATTTATATAACAATAAAATGTATAAGTTTAAAAAAATATTTTTAAAATGTACTGTATAAATAATTATCATAAGAAATAATAAACACCATTTTTTTATTCATTAGCATTTAGGTCGATATGCAGAATTGAATAGCTATTTTAAACATCCAAAAAGTAAGCTGAATAGTCATTTTGAAGAATTAGCATGCTACGAAGATGGGAACAAGAAGGTGAAAATTATAAATTGTACTTCTTTATTATTTTTATTTGACCTACCCAGATGACTGACTAACCTGGTAGTTAGTACAGTCGAGTGCAAGAACAGGGGCTATCACGGTGAAATTATGGTAGAAAAAGAAAAACATCACCAGACAGGATCATAAATTAAACTAATACATGTCTGCGACGGCACTGCGTACGGAAACCACTTTATATTTACAAATACCATGGAATAATTCCGGAATGCGACGCATCTATGTGACTATATAATCTGGTTCAATACAAGTCCAAGATTAGCGTGTTCTCATATTAAACCACATCAGCATTAATTGATTATTATCGGCAGGTGGAATTATTATTACCACCGTTGATTATAATTTCCGTCGCCTTCTCCTAATTAGTAATTCACCGGGATGAAATACATTCAAGTGTCGGTGAGTAGTCATACAGCCTTCGAAGTTTTGTAAGTACTTTTGGCTAACGCTAACGTATAGTGGAAGCTCTCCAGAGGAAAAAAATCCTGATTTTTAAACATTCTTCATAGGTACTCCGCTCCTATTGATCTTACCGTGTTGACATATAGCCTATAATCATCCTCGATAAATAAGCTATATAACATTGAAAGAGTCTTTCAAATCAGACCAGTAGTTCCTGAGATTACCCTCTACAACGTCACAAACTCACAAACATTACCTCCTTATAATATTAGTGTAGATTAAACCTTTGACTATAATATCTCCGGATATTAACGCAAACAGCGCAAGGACGATTAAAACCCTAATGAATGGACAATGGTAGATGAACATAGAATAAGACGTTGTATGGAGGCAAGACGCATCCTTTTATACTCTTCAAGTTTTAGCCTGTGCCCCAAATCGCGCTCAATATTACATGGCTGTGGAGCCTAAGATGGTAACACGTTAAAACTAAATGAGAAACCGACACCCAAATTTAGCTGCCGGTTTGTTCTTAAGATTTTCAACTTAGAGTAGTAATTAGCCTTTTTTACATAGAGAGATCCCTAATGGATAACCGTCCCACCGGGTAGCTAAGAATGGGTTATATCCAATTAGCACAGACTAAAACCCTATGGTAGCTACCACCTTCTTTCATCTTTTGGTCCGGGGAGTAGGAACTGTCTTATCGATACTACGTCTGCTCCAAGTAGTGCTTAGCCTGGTGAATATTGAAAAAAGCCCTATTACCAACCGAACATACAAATATATTGCCACCCAAAAGCATGACTTGCCCAATTGAACTGATATTAGCTAAACTAAGGTTTGTAGATGGTAGAGCCACGCTGAAGCTTTAAAATGATGTGAAGTCAGTCAGTGAGAGCGCTGGAAGCCTCCTCCCCTCGCCCTCGCCTTTCTCTCTCCCCCTTACCCCTTCTCCGAAACTCAGACTGTCAACCTACTTGCGACTCACCTGGTGTTGCAAAAGTCTATGAGCGACGATGATCAATTAATATAAGGTGACTCGGTTGTTCGTCGCCGCCTATGACATAAAAAAAAATACAGATAGTTTGAAATACCAGTATTACATTATTTGATGATTAATATAATTATGTTTTATCTTAGCCTTGCAAGATTGATGTAGAACGATATGCACCGGAAGAAGTAAGCTACTACATATCTCCAGATAAAGATGATCATTTAGATCGACGTCGCGTTTACTGTTTCATGCTATTATGCTTCACAGAAGATGAGTTAGACAGAGTCGTCGCTTCCTTTTAAAAGTTTAAGTCAATAGGATTATTACGACGTTTTGTTTTGACCGTGTTTATTTTTGACAAAAATGTAATAAAAGTGATATTCATCTATCAAGGTTATTTTAATTCATGAATGTGCCTTGTTCTTCGGCATATTTCAACTTTTAATCCTATATAATCCATTATTAATTATGTGTCACCTATAGTTGTGTTCTGGTAACTGCACTTGGGAGCCAATTCCTGTGTAGGTCAATAGTGTTTACTGTCTTCATTTTGTCTACATAGTCAATTAATATCATACAAGATTGTGGTCGAACGCTAAAACATGTAAAATATAAATACCTTAAAAAATGCAAATGCAAAAAAAGTGTGTGTGTATACTTATGTACACGAGTTGGAAGTTATACTTCTTGGCGAAAAAAGATAAAAATCTTTTCAAAAATTTTATCTTTATAAACTACACTAACAATAGAAAACAGGTATTTAATACATTGAAAGTTTTAATACAAGGAAATACAAACAACAAATACAAAGAAACAAAATGTTGACTATAGCTAACTTCAGGGTGTCGGTTCTTCGTGATGGCGCGCGCGCGCATCCTAATAACTTCAGGGTGTCGGTTTTTCGTGACGGTGTGCGCGCGCATCCTAATAACTTCAGGGTGTCGGTTTTTCGTGACGGTGTGCGCGCATCCTACTAACTTCAGGGTGTCGGTTTTTCGTGACGGCGTGTGCGCGCATCGTAAAAAACTCTCGTCATTTTCCCTAACGCGCCAAAAGAAGTACAACTTAAGAAATACAACATTGAAAATCATAAACTGTTTCTAAGTTGCCTTCCTCTAAATGTCAATACCTATCATTAGTCGACTTGAGACGATAAACATTACAATTACAAAAAATCCACTCCATCTTTAGTGTACGTCATTTATACAAAAAAAAAAAACGAAATAGAAGCAGGGTTCATTGTAGATTACTTTACACAAAACTTGACCTTATTTTAATTAAACTTTTAATTTAATTAATTTACGATTGTTTTCAAATATAAACCATCTTTTCGAATTTCCTTGCACATTTTTTATATTAGGTCTTTACCTATGAAATTGCCGTTCTGCAGTACTGGCCATTTCAAATCAAAATAATTTTTGTTCGGCTAAGAATTCTAATTTCAAATTAATTTTATTTTAAAAACACTGAATTTTTTTTCCAAAAGTAGTCATTTGTTTACTGATTAGTGTTACATTTTCATCGCATTTCAATCTTTTTTATCATAATGGATACGTTAGATATTCGAGTAATTATGGAATATGAGTACCGTTGGGGCAGCAACACGGCACAAGCGCCACGCAACATCATCGATGTTTATGGAGCTAACACTACAAAACAACGTACCACCTGTTATTGGTTTGCTCGCTTCCGTTCTGAGAATTTCGACCTGAAAAATGAACCTCGCGGTCGTCCGAAGACTTCGGTCGACAATGACGAATTACAGGCGATTGTGGAAGCTGATGATACACAATCTACGGCTGAATTAGCAGCAGCTTTCGACGTTAGCGTCAAAACAATTAAAAAAGCCTATTATCATAGGAGGCAAACGAACAGGTGGATCACCTGATGTTAAGTGATCATCACCGTCCATAGACACTTGCAAAACCAGGGGCGTCGCAGGTGCGTTGCCAGCCTGTGTTGGGAGAGAGAAGAGGAGGAAGGGAAGAGGAGAGAAAGAAGATGATCACAAGTGGACCTCCGGCGCTCTCACTGACCGAACGAAACGCAGCAATGCAAGCACTGTTACTTCAGGTCGGTTTTCTGTGAGAGATTGGTACTAACCCAGAGAAGCCGACCCATTCATGCTGAAATCAGTAATAGCTTCAGAGTGGCTCTACCACCTACGTCTATTATTAAGAACTCAAGTGAAACTCAGAGGAACTCAAATTTATAATAAATATAAAAATAAATAGAACTAAACTCATAATTTAAATGTATCAGAACGCATACTGGACCCATCAATTATTGATCAACTCCATTTTCTAACAGTTAGTGTATTCTAAAGTTGTATACTGTTAGTGTAAAAGCCGGTTTGACTCTAGGGTCTACTCACACTAAATATCACTAACCTATCTATTTATAATCACGTAATTGATTATGACCTGCGCTCCTTTATACAAGGAAAAAAAATCAAGCTAGTACATATTAGTAAGAAATACAATCAATTGCGATATTTTTGAAGCAATAGTGGCGCCGCGTCGATTGATATAAGATCGAATCATAGAAAAACCTTAACTTTCTTTGAAGATAAAGATACGACTGTAGGTAGTTTTTTAGTGCCCGCCTTATTAGTTACCTCGCTTAAGTAGAAATCTATCATTAGTGGTATTTTCTTCGGCTACACTAAGCAGCCAAAATAAAAAATGTTTATAAAATCTCTTAACTCACTTTTTTTACTTTATTGCTGGAACAATCATACAATTAAATTACACTACACAAACAAATTATAAATTATTTTAAGAGTTATAAAAAAAAAGAAAATAAAAAGAATAAAAAAGATGTCCAACAACTGGCGGAACCAGTCAGCAAAATATGCAGTACAGTACAGTGTACTTGGAGCTGGGGTACAAACGTAACCTTTCTCATACCGTATTTACAATAATAAAATATATAATGGCCGTTACATCATTATTAACATATATTCGTGATATTTCAACCCGGATGCGTCCACGCCAATTCACATTTATTTGGCATCTGATAGTAGTTTGTAGATTCCATCTTTCCCATGACCAATAAGGTTCATCTCCGTAACACCCGCCTACAAATCACGAAGGCGATGAAGCAACCGCTGTCCGTTGCAATTTACAATCTAAAATTGACGGACATACCGCGGTCGTCTGCTAAATTTTAAACTTAAAAATAGATACTTATCAAAATGATGTGTAAATCTTAGTTGCGATTACAATAAAATTAAATTGTATTTCTTGCTTAACGGTTATAACAATATGTAATTGTTTATGTATTTCTTTAAAACAGTAGTAATAAAATACATTAATTATATCAATTTGGTTTTATTAATTTGATTTAATAGCGAAATCATATCGACAGTGGAAATGTTAAATGACTAAGAAGATACTGATGGTCTTTCTACGTTAACGATTTATTAGCCTTTCTACTATAAATATATACGTGATTAAAACTCATTGGTGCAACACAGACAATTTTTTTTTTAATTATGTAATATTTCCATATACAATTTTCTTTAAAAATGATCATCTAGAAGTACGTTAGGTAAAATAGATGTTCTCTCATGACGAACAGTGTTGGAATTTATTAATCTCAAATATACATTTTTTTTTATATATTATAAAATTTGCATTATTTTTAAACGAAGAATTTGTGTTGTGGCAACGGTTACATCTATATTGTATTGTTGTGGGAGTACTGAATAAAAGAAGTCAGCACTGGACTCTTTCTTAACCTAAGCGGTTGACTATATGGTGAAACAGTCTTCGTTGGTAATCCTTTACATGCCATGTCTATTGTAGATTGCGTGTATAAAGAGTTGCTTAATCAGGTATAAATTATAGTTTAATATACCGTTTAAATGATACTAGCCTGTGCCTGCGACTTCGTTCGCGTGGAATAGATACTTTCAGGTAACGCTAACACGCAGCGGAAGCTCTCAAGACGAAAATTTTTTTTAAACATTCTTCATTGGTGTTCCACTGTTATTGGTTTTAGCGTAATGATGTAGCCTATAACCATCCTCAATAAATGAGCTATATAACACTGAAAACATTTTTCACATCGGACCAGTAGTTCCTGAGATTACCCCCTACAACGTCACAAGCTCATAAACTTTACCTCTTTATAATATTAGTATAGATTACTATAGTTTTAATTTTCCGACGAAGTTTGGAAGCGTTATGCTAAAAAGGATTAGAGAAAAATATATATTGTATAACGTCAAACTATCTCACAATATATTACGTTAACCTATATTTGACGTACATTAAAAACAACTTAAAAACTAGAATTCATAATAAAGGAAAAACCCACACAACTGCAATATCTCTCAGCTTTTATTTGCATAGGTTATATTCAAATATTATTAACTCACGTTGCCATCATAAATAAAATGAATCTAATGATACCTTATATGTAAAAGTACTTAGAACTCTTTAATTTTTCAAGGAAATAGGTGTCCTATGCATACACTTGAAAAACATTATACACGTCTGTGTATACGCGTAAAGCTGAATATATTTTTAACATAATTAATTTGTTCAAAATATTTTAAAGGTTTTAAGTAAGTAAAATCAATTATAATAAGAATTAAGAGTTTTGAGCAATTCTTAGAAATTGATTAACAATAAATAGTCAGTTTCTTTCAATTATTGTATATTTATATAGATGTAAAAACTGAGTTTTGTTGCAATACCATATCTAAAGGGTATTTGGGCATGTAATAGAATTATTACTCCTGTTATATGTCAACTCAACATAAGCTTAAATAAACAAAGATGACTTATTCAAAAATTATATAACTTCAAAGTTCCGTGATAAATCAGTTAGAGCTTACGTCGCGGTTAAAGTCACGACGCGACAGGTCGTGAGTTCAAACCTTTATTCACGAACCTATTTTCTTATATTTCTTAATACTGATCGATGTGATTGGGAATGTGTTGTTAAATTTAAGTCTTTAACCTTTTCACTGTTTATTTTTACACCAAAATTATCAGTGTGTATGAATTTACAACTAAACATGGTTCCTCAACGATTATAACTACTGGATCTAATTTATCTTATAATTCGGTTCATTTAGATTTTATTTTCTATGCTACAAGTATTAAACAGGCAGGCAGTCATCTCTTATTAAATAGTCATGCAGCCTATGGCATTGTATAACTAATAAAAGGCCTGTCATAATAGGTTGTTATTCCCAAGCACTCAGTTGAAATACAATAGATATAATAAAGGTATTGTTATCATCATCATCAGCCTGTAAGAGACACTGCAGGGTGATAGATCTCTTCACGAAATAATGTATGGACATAATCACTATGCCTTTCTTTTGGTTTAATAACGTGGGGAAATCCTTTATGGATGCCCCCTTCTCGGGGGAAAGAGTGGCTTATCTGCGATTCGCACCGACTAACAACTACACGCTAACTAAAGCTTTTTGTTTGATTTTTAAGTTTTACCCCAAAAGCAGCTGTACTGCTACCAAGGATGAAAGTTATTATAGGCAGTCAAATGTAAAAGAAAAAAGCGGGAAAAAATGAATAGACTAAAAAAAATATAATACATTGAACTCAACAATTTTGTTATTTTTATAAGCGCTTGATTTTTTAGGATTCATTAGGTATTATATCCCACTGAGAGGACATTTAGATACAATGGTAACAAACTCCGGCAGTGTATAACGTTATAAAGGTCATGATTCTACAACGAACTTGAGCAAGTAATTATAATAGAAAATATCTTAATAAATCCATAGCAAACCGGAAAATTTATTCGGTGTATTTCGATTATAGCTAGTTAATTATTTATATATATAGTCAGAAAAAACCTGTGTAACTTTTGCCCTACCAAACAATTACACAATTCATACTTGGCGAGTAGGTAATAACCCAATTATCCCCACTTTCCTTTTTTTGTTTTGTAACATTTAAGGTAAATTCATTAATGATATATCGATGTCATTGCTATCGTGTAATAATCAATTATTTTTCAAAATACTTTTGTATTATATCCATACTATTATATCTGTTTAATAGCTGTTACCCGCGGCTCCGCACGCGTTTTTTGAATGTTTAAATAAATTTAAAATTGTTATTAGATGTGTAAATAACAATAATACTCTTTCAAAAATATATGTATGTATGACACGCACATCATCTACAGTAACAGCTTGAAGCTGTTAAGACCTGGCTAGGTCAATGGCGTAGTCATTTCTAAGAAAAAAAAAAACGTTCAAATAGGTCCAGCCATTTCGGAGACTACCCGGAACAAATAAACAAACAGACATAGCGACAGAATGAAAAAAAAAGATGTTGATATTTATTTGTAGCACCGCAGATATATGTATTCATCAAAAAGTTTTTATTTCAATATTATATACACACACTTTATTCTTATAATACATAATATATCACAAACCAAAAATTCGGAACAAAACTAACATAGAATAAACTTTTTGAGGAGTTTTTGACGGTATTTCAATTTGTCATGTAGGGGATTTTGTATTTTATTCATAATCTTGTGTTGTTTGACTCTATATTGTGTTAAATTGACGGCGTTTTATGTAATATGGTTTATTTATTGTGCATAAGTGAAATGAATGAAAAATAATACCACGGAGCATATGTATTCTGGGGTCTTAAAAATTAAGAAGATAAAAATTTACGAAATATTTGGCGCTTATACCTTTACATCAACTTAGACATAGAAAAAAACTGGGTAGAGAATACATAACAACTACCTATATTTACAACTTCAGAATTGGCAGTATGGATTAATTCCTTCGCCTGTATTGATGGACGAATATTATTACTACTAACCTTTTAGAATAGCAGCAGAAAATATACTTTAAATATGTTTGCGATAGCAACGTACTACTTATAATCAAAAATTGGAATTAAAAATAACGTAGAATAAACTTTTGAACAGGAACACAAAATAAACCCTAATAATATTTCCGATAGAATGTTATCATGTTACCATGGAAACGCATATAATACTGACACTGACACGCAGCGGTTGCTCTAAAAATAGCCCGATTTTGAGACATTCTTCATTAGTGCTCCGCTCCTATTGGTTTTAACGTGATAATATGTAGCCTATAGCCATCCTCGATAAATGAGCTATCTAACACTGAAAGAAACTTTCAAATCGGACTGGTAGTTCTTGAGATTAGCGCGTTCAACCAAACAAACAAACTCTTCAGCTTTATAATGTTAGTATAGATGAAATAAAAAGCTCTGTTATAGTTAATTTATAAATAATTACATTAATTTTAAAACATACATTGATTCTTGTTAACAGCTCTGAACATTGAATCTGTCTTCGGAATATGTCTTTAACGTTATAATTCATTCCAAATTGCTTAAGTCATCATCTACGTAATTGATATTATTTCAATACTAGAAACTTGACCTAGTTGGCGGAATGCATATATTTTTTTCACATAATCTACCATTATCGTAATGCCATTATGTTATATTATATTGACCTTGTACTAGATAATATTTGTAAAACGAATTAATCAAAACAAATATTAGTATTTCAATGATTACTTTGGAACCTGTTGCTTTGATACAAACATCATAATTCTTTAACAATTAGGCTTTGAATTAAGAATACATTTTAGACTATTCAATAAAGCCATATGGGTAGAAACTTTATAATTGCCTACATTTTGCAAGTTAACAATATACCTGATCAAAATATAAGATTGACCCAAATTGAAGTCTAGCTTATTACAAGCGATTGATGTCAGAGGTCACGCCACAAAGTCATCGGTTCATACTGTGACGTAAACAGACCGATCGAGGAATATATACAACTAAGAGAGTACTACATGAATATTTATAAAATTATGTAACAAACAAAGTTTACATTGCGATAAACATTATTTTGTAGTTATTTTCGATGTTTTTTATTGCTATAATAACCATGTTGACTTTCTTTAATATTATTCGCTCGTCGTAAATTATTCTTTAAATAAAGAAATTTATGTTCACACTAGTAAACCCAGCTGACGTAATCCTGCCTTGATAATAAAAACAATCTAAAACTCAACCCCAGCGCCACCTACCGGGTCCAATTGTAAATCTAAACCATTATCGGGTCCCTTGGAACACGCACACAAAATTTCATCAAAATCGGTCCAACCGTTTGGGAGGAGTTCAGTGATATACACTCGTATAGTAGAAATTTACACATAAAGATTTATAATAACTAGTGGGCGCCCAGTAGTTGACATTCGACCATAATTATTTGATTTTTTATAGTTTGAACTTTATTAGGGTTCTTTCGTCAAAGGGTATACCTCTATAATCAAACCTTTTATCATGGCTACTCAGTTATTTGCCATTATGAGGAGGTCGCATACGTCAACGGCGACGGACGGATGGTTTAGCGGGCTACAAGGCGGGGGGTTCCACAGGGGTCGGTCCTGGGGCCGCTCGTGTGGAACATGGGCTACGACTGGGTGCTCCGCGGCGTGCTCCCATATGGAGCGCGCCTAATTTGTTACGCGGATGACACCCTTGTCGTAGCCCAGGGGGGGGGGGGGGGATGGAAAGAGGTAGAGGCGCATAAGGAGGTTGGGCCTCAGGGTGGCCCTCGAGAAGACCGAGGCCATACTTTTTCATGGGCCTCGGTGGGGGCCACCACCTGGGGTCCACATAATGGTGGACGGCACCCGGATCGGGGTGGGGGCTCACATGAAGTACTTGGGTTTCACCCTGGACGGGCGCTGGCTGTTCGAGCCCCACTTTCGGACTCGGGCCGCGGAACGTGGGGGCGGCGTCGGCACTCGGCCGGTAGCTTCCCAATATTGGGGGGCCGGGTGCCGAGTTCCGACGACTCTTTATGGGAGTTGTGTGGGCGCTGGCCGCCTACGGGGCACCGGTCTGGGCGGATGCCCTCGGTGAGGGTGATCCAGGAGTACCGGACGATGTCCTCGGCGGTGACATTAACGCTCGCCGGCTCCCTTCTCTGGAAGCTGGAGGCAGGAGTTCTCGCCGCCGTGTACGAATTCACGGTGGCGAGGAAACGTAGTGGGGAGCCTCCGGCTCCCAGGGAGATAGAGTGTAAGAGACGGGAGTTGTGAGAGGGGGCAGTCCAGAGATGGATGCAGGACCTGGCGGACGCGCGCTACGAAACGTACACCGACGACGCCGTCCGCCCGGTCCTGCGAGAGTGGCTTGAGAGGCAGTGGGGCTCCCTGACGTTCAGGATGGTGTAGGTACTCACCGAACACGGCTGTTTCGGGTAGTACATTCACCAGATTGCTCGTAGGGAGCTGACCACCGCCTGCCATGAGTGCAGCGCTGAGGAGAATACCGCGCAGCACACTCTCTCTGAGTGTGTTGCGTGGGGGGTGGAGCGCCGTACTCTGGCAGCGGTTATGGTGGAGGAATTGTCGCTGCCGAGCGTGGTTTCGTCCATGCTCGGCAGCGAGCAGGCGTGGCGAGTAGTGGCCTCCTTTTACGAGGAAGTCATCTCGCAAAATGAGACGGCAGAGAGGGCCCCTGAGGCGGACCCACTAAGTGGCCGTCTCCGCCAACGGAAGACCGGCAGGAGGAGGCGGTGCTTTGCCCAACTGCTCCTGTCACCGTAGCCGGACCTGAGGGGATGCAGCCGAGGGGCTCGGTCCTTCATTGCACAGGTCCGGCGGGCGAGGGGAGGCAGCTGGTTTGTACCCTGCTGTCTCTCTATAGGTAGGAGCCCGGCGGCCACCTTCAGTCGGGTGGACCGTTGGGGCGGCTAAGGGAAATAGCTTAGAACGATCCCTTGCCACCCCAACATTACGGTTTGTCGGTACACCGTGGGGTTTTAGTCCGTGCAAGCCGGACATAACCCATCCTCTCCCCCGGGAGGGTAGGTATCCATAAGGATTTCCCCAGGTAAAAAATATACATATGTATTAATAAATTTTTAAAAATTAAAATTTAAATAATTAAAAATAATATTTAATAAATTTAGAAACGCAGTGCAAGTTTACTAACAAATTTATTGAATACTAGCTGTGGCCGCGACTTCGTTTGATAGGAACTTAATGAAAAAAATACTCTTTCGATTACTGTGTCTTAGATATTATTTATAGATTATATAATATTTTGTGTATGTAAGACATTGAATTGCATTTACTTTTTTTCTCGTTCTGACTACGCTATTGACCCAGCAAGATCTTAACAGCTTCACCGGACTTTGGGGTGTAAGGGGTGTCGAGTAACATCTTAAGACTTGAGACACCCAAGCCAACCTCACCTGCACGTGGTGCACCCTGCTGATCAACGAACGAAGCAATGGCGATAGCGGGGTGGTAGGGTTTAACAGCTCAACTGGGTCGCAACCACCATGTACATGGCGAAAAAGCCCGTCATAGTGACTCGCTTTTGCGTGTCGCGTTTCGGGATCAGCCTGTGCATATCCAGTACCAGGTGAATTTCGTCATTATGGCCGGCATGACAGCGGCGACCGACGATGGATAATCTGTCTCTCGGTGGTCGCCACTGTTTTTGGATTGTACTATGCTTACCATCAGGTATAGAGCAGTCGCTTTGTCGTGCTTCAATTAAAAAAAAAAAAAAACTTACAAAACCTACTCTTTTCCCGTATTTATCTCGACCCGTCATTCAAGTTGCAATAACTTTTGATAGAGTCAATCGTTCTTAATAATACAAAGACTAAATGTTACTTGAAGATATGTTTTATGATTTTCTGCGCAAGGTTTCATCCTGAACTAAGTACTTTAGTAGTGATGCTTGTCCAAACAACATACAGATATACAGACAGACAGACATTTCTAAAGTGTATTGTGTGTTGAAATTGTATTGTTGATATGTATTTTATTACTCATCTCTAGACACCTGCAACAATATTTTTCATAGAAATTCTTAAAAGTACAGATATGTTACAATTACGTATATTACATATTACAACGTATAGCCTAAACATTTAAATGATGTCTAGGCGAGTATGAATGTTTTTATTCTTTTTTAGATATAACCCCATTAAAATACTATTTGTATTTCATTTCATGAAACTCGAAATAACACGAAGAAAGCTACATACTCGTAATATTAGTGAATTAATTTTGTTATGCCTGTTAAGCCTAAAAGTGATTTTAGACGTAATTCTGTTATACCGTATTGTTATGTAACCCATTCATTAATCGTAACATTTCCTGCCGTAATTTACAACGAAATGTTTGAGAAAAATCTTCATCATAATCAACAAAAGTACAATTAACAAAAGCGAATAACGATGGTTATCAATTATAATTAATTTCACAAAATCGCAAAACTCTATGGGTATTGCTTTATCGAGGATTAACACGATAATCTGTCATATTACAAATAACGTAATTGCATCGTATGGTTAAAAGTTTAATAACTATGCATTGTGTGAAATAAAGGAGATTATGACCTTTTGTAATCCATATTAACATTGACATTTGTGCGTCTATTATTACTTAAGAAAAGTTACACGGGTCAAATTAAATGTTTACAAACACATACTTATTCTCAGTGTATATACATCAATTGTTCGAATGTACGTTCACCCGACTATGCCGCGACAGATGCTGCATCTTGGACAGTACTGTAATAAGAAGCAACACACAACCTATGTTGCAACCAGGCATTAGAAGAAATACATACGTATATAAGACAACCGCTTGAGTTCGTAATCATCACACAAACCAAGTGCTCTTTGAAGAAGACAGTTGCCACAAATAATAACTTTAAAAATGAAACTGGTCAGTTGAATGAAGTGATGAAATTTGTCTTGTGAACAGTGCTTTTGAATAAAGTGGAACTTTTACTAACGTCTATTTTATTTTCAGTTCGTGATTCTCGCTATCTTTGCCTTTGCATCGGCCGCTCCCCAAAATCCCCAAGACGTGCAAATCCTTCGCTATGAAGTTAACAACGCAGGACTTGATGCTTATAATTTTGCGTAAGCCACTATAGTCCTAGAAAAATATACACTAAATCGTAACAACAATAAAAATGTATCTTTTAACTATAATTGCAGATGGGAGTTATCGGACGGTAGCAAACATGAAGAACAAGGGCAGCTGAAAAATGTGGGTACTGAAAATGAAGGTATCGCCGTTCAAGGACAGTATTCCTGGGTAGGACCCGACGGCATTACGTACATTGTCACCTACATTGCCGATGAGAATGGATTCCAGCCTCAGATTCAACAAGGACCAGGTGGAGCCATACCGCCCGCTGTACTCGCTTCACTTGTTGGATAAAAATAAACAATTATTTATTAAAACGATGTTACTAATTACTCATTTGTATATAGTAAAGTTTGCATAAAATTGTATATAATATTTATATACAGTTTGACTGTGCTTAAGTAATAAAATGATAATATTTAATAACAATAATTGTTTTAGTATTTAAAAAAATATTACTTCCATTTTTTAAACTCCAAATGGTATTTCTACGCAAAGCAAAAAGATTCCAATTCGCTAATTATTTTTTAACACAATAGCAGAAAAAAATAATCATGCGAATAAATATAATGACCATTACCAAAGTCGAAATTATTCAAGTACATAGACCACGTATCTCTTTACAGAAAATTTCCTTGGCATAAATTTATATTCTTTTGTTTCGTCAAAAACAATCGAAACGTTTGTTCGTTTGCCAAAAGAATCAAATCAGTTATGATGAACCGTTTAAAACTTATATACCTATATGTATGTAATCAGTATTAAAATTAGGAAAATTATAGAATATGAATTCGATAAAAAATGTTTTACTGTTTCATTTAAATTAAAAAACCCAATTGTAAAGATATAGCTAGTAAAATATGTATTCGTTTAACTGTGTATGTTGTATCAATACTGTATTGTGATTACGTTTAAAACTAAATGACCATTTACTCTCTAACTAGTTTTTAAAGACGTATTCCAGAATAATAATATTCGTTCCATGATGTATTGGAAATATAATATGTACAACGTTGCCAATTAATTTTAAATTACATTTTAGTAATTTCAAGGTATTATCTTTTAACTATTTCCTCAACTTTTTAACATTATCCCATTTAAGCAAACATGGGAAGGAAGGATGCGAAGAAAGATTGTTTACTATCCCAATCAGCCAACCTATTGTGCCTATAATACGCCAGTGCAACGTCGAAAACAAATCTCTCTGCCTGATCGGTGGTGCGTGAGCTAGCCATTCGGCATGGTGTGTGTTAAAACCTCCAAAAACCACGATCTCAGCGGATAGGACCTATTATGATAATAATAACAATAGGTCCTATCCGCTGAGATCGTAGTTTGAAGAGCTATGTCGGTTGCCATTTGGACGTGCTCCAAAAGGCGTTCCTTCTCAGCATTACCACTATGTGACCGGTAGAGACATGCATAGACGTGTGAATGGTCGACGTAGTTCCCCTTATATTACAAAAGTCCACGTGAAGCGTGGGATGGGGTGCCTTAGACTTACGTTTGCTTTGTCTTTAGCAATAACAAGCGATTTTTTGCTCTCCCCAAAGTACAAGGAGCAGCCTGAGCGAAAACACTCAGGCGGGGGTTCTCCTTCCCGGAACGTGCTTGTACCCCCGGGGTGCTCCGAGCTCTCACTGACCGAACGAAACGCAACAATGCAAGCACTGTTAGTTCACGTCGGTTTTCTGTGAGAGGGCGGTACCACCCCGGACGAGCCGGCCCATTCAGTAATAGCTTCAACGTGGCTCTACCATCTACAACACACTTACACCTACTTTGCTTCAATCATAAAAGCACTTTACCAAAATTGGATAGGAATCGATATTCAACAAGCTCACCTTGACATCCACCGGTAATACCATATTATGTACAAGAGACAAAAAAAAAACACGTTAAAACTTATGGTACAATATAAGGCAGGAATATTAATTCACTGCATCATTTCCTTTCATCCATCCAAACACAACAAACACGACGCCAGAACAGAAAATGAAACAGGTGCGGTATATTTGAGTTACATTCTTTAAAAACTTATGTGACACGTTTGTGAAGAATGTGTTCATTATTATTATTATTTTATTATCTTTATCATTGTTACCTACTTATATCTATGTAATTTACATGTTTATGGGTATATAATACTTGTTTTTTAATAATGCTGAAAAGTTATTAAGTTAACATTGACGTCTATTAGAGCACTCAATATTAATATTAAGATTCCCTCTATTCATTCGTAATTTTTCTATTTAAATAACATGTTTATTTTTTAAAACCCTTATATATACCCTGTTGGGGCGGCACAATGAAGTCGATAGAGATCTCGTCCCGCCCCAACTATAGTGAAAGACGTACACCATGGAGCTTTAATCCGTGCGAGTCAGGTATAACCCACTGTCTCCCCCGAGAGAGTGGTGTATCCATAAGGGATTTCCCTAAGTAAAGAAAAAAAGTGTTAATAAATTGGTTTTAATAAAATTTTAAGATACTATATACTCACATTATTTTCTGCATGTTACAAAAATAAGTATTATTATTTTTACTATATTCTGTTCGATAAACAACACGCAAAATTAACGCTATTTAGTGAAATCAAAAAATATTTATAGTAATATATATATAGAACTCGAATATAACTTCACTTATACTAATTCATGTAAGTTTAGGATCTTATTTTGCCTTCCTTTACTCAAAATTGCATTTTATAACGTTATTATGTTTATGGTACATGAGTTTATTTTTAAACTATATGTTACTTGCTCATAAAACGATGTTTTAAAGTTCGCATAATTTAACTTATAAATGAAATCTCTATTTATGGATATATTTTTTATACAATAAGTGTAACCACCATAATTTTAAAAGCAACTGAACCTTCTAATAATAATTCATATTGTTTGCAGCTTATAATATTATCGTTGATAGCACTAGTCACTGCCCTCCCTCCACCACCAATTAATAATACTCAAGACAATGTCAGTCTGCTAAAATATAACTACGACAACGACGAAAGTGGACTTTATAATTATGCGTAAGAAGATTATCTATGCATATTTCTTTGTCTCTTTCTATAATTTGCTTAAAATATCGTAAAATTAACGGTTTTAAGAAACTAAGGCTTTGTCTCAGACGCTTTCAAATTAAATGAGGTATAATAATTCTTCTTTATTCAATAAATAAGTTTAAAAAAACATATTAAATTCTAGATACCATTTGTTTGTTTATACTGTTTGTATACGTGTTATATCAATTTCACATAATCTAAGTAACATTATTTTTCGTTAAAACTAAAAATAGTCGTACGGTGATTTTTAGTCTTCTCGTCAACATTGATATAGTAGCACAATCTTAATTGTATCAACATAGTATGTAAACAAAATCTTAATTTTTAGATTCGAACAGTCTGACGGTACTAAACAAGAGCAACACGGTGAGCTAAGAAATGTTGGTACTGATAACGAGTCACTCTTCGTTAAAGGTTCTTTTACTTGGATCGGTCCTGACGGAGTGACTTATATTGTAAGATACGAGGCTGGCGAAGAAGGGTATAAACCAGAGATAGAGGAGGGACCTGGAGGTGCTGTCCCAGCAGACATAGTTAAGTCACTCCTCGGACAAGGATAAATGGAAAATAATTTATTTTTAATACATCGTACATGTATTACTGATCGTTGAAATACATTTTATTATATCTTCGTGTTGACATCTGTAGGAAATACTAGGCATACTACTATATCACCATAGTTTATACAGAACGTTGAAAATATATGTTACGGAACCGTTCCAGGCAAGCTATTATTCCATATACGAACGAACTTGATTATACAAAAAGTCATAAATTTGTTAAGCCGGTTAATTCTGTCAATTGATTGCTAAACTAAATATGTTGATTTCAAGGATCAGTATTGTGCCATAATCGTCAATCAGGCTGTAGATACCAAATTATTATTTCGTTTCATAGTAAATTAATGTAAGTATACATATAGATAAATGTATATAAATAAATTGAGTACTTCCCTGTTTTATCTATTTCTTTCTATATTATGTCCTAGGCAAGAACTTTTACACCGAATATTATATTATACATATTAATAGTAATAATAATAACATTAAGCATAAAATACCGAGTTTTTTTAACAACACAGTTATGCTACGTTTTTAAAAAGTATACAACTTGGCCGCCATCTAGTGATAGAAGAAACAATTTCTCAATGTATACAAGCATCAACAAGTCGCCTTTTTTAATTATACCTTATTACCTAATACCTTTTTATATTTGTATATTACTGAATATAGCATACGGTTATACGTATTAAATCTTATTTGTTTATATCGATAATGTGCCTGAGTATACTCTACATTAAATATCTGACTAATAAAAGTGATAGTCTTTTAATCTATCAACCTTACACGTTTTGCATCTCCAAACCCTGGCCACACATGCCGTACAATTATGACATGCTAATAATACCACACTATTGGTGTCAATGCAATACAGTCCGTTGGTTAGAGCTTAAGAAAAACCTATTTGTAATCCAGGTCAAAAAGTAACAAAGTAAAATAATATTAGACGGTAACCGATATTTTCCAGAAAAACGTAATTTTGCCATACCAAAACGAATGTTATCATTATTTGTCATACGCATTTCAATACTTTTTGTAATCATGGATACGTTAAAAAATCGAGTAATTATGGAATATGAGTACCGTCGTGGCAGCAACGCGGCACGCAATATCAACGACGTTTACGGAGCTAACACTACAAGCCAACGCACCACCTGTTATTGGTTTACTCGCTTCCGTTCTGGGAATTTCGACCTGAAAAATGAACCTCGTGGTCGTCCGAAGACTTTGGTCGATAATGACGAATTAAAGGCGATCGGGAAGCTGATGATACAGAATCTACGGTTGAATTAGCAGCAGCTTTCGACGTTAGCGTCAAAACAATATTGGTCCATTTGCGTCAAATTGGCAACGTAAAAGAGCTTGACAAATGGGTGTTCCACTAACTCAATTATCGCCAGCGCGAAGTACGCGTCGAGACGTGCCTTGCACTGCTCAAGAGACACACAAATGAAGGAATTTTGAACCACATTGTTATCTGCGATGAAAAATGAATTCTGTTTGATAACCGCAAGCATTCAGCAAGTTGGTTGGATCCTGGTTCAGCACCTAAACAATGCCTTAAATGAAAATTTACCCCTAGAAAAGTGATGGTTTCATTGACAGATACCTGAACTTATGAAAATAGTTCAAGTAATTTTAGTTTATACTAGCAGTTAGCCGTGGCTTTGCTTGCAGTGCTATTTCCAAAACGGCTTAATCGATTTTAACGAAACTTTTACTGGCAGATAGCGAACTTTAAAAAAAATAATTTAATTTATTTTAATTTAATTTAAACTAGCTGTTAACCATGGCTTCGTCTATAATGCCATCTTCAAAATGGTTTTACCGATTTTCATGAAACTTTCACCAAAGGATAGCGGACATTATAACAAGTAATTTAGTATATTTTAATTAAAACTAGCTGTTAACCGTGGCTTTACCCGCAGTAGTTTTATACTAGCTGTTAACCGTGGCTTCACCTGCAGTGCTCTGTTAACCGTGGCTTCGCCTGCAGTGCTATCTCCAAAACGGTGAGATCAATTTTCACGGGACTTTCAATGGCAGATAGCGAACCTTATACAAAGTAATTTAATTTTTTTTTACACTAGCTGTTAACCATGGCTTTGATCGCAGTACTGTCATCAAAAATAGTTAAATCAATCTTCACGGGACTTTCACTGGTAGACAGCGAACCTTACAAAAAGTTATTTAGGTTATTGTATTTTAGATTGGCTGTTACAAAACGATTTTGTTTGCATGAAATATAGCAAGATTTCATGTCATTCTTTATTTTTAATTAGAGAAATAATTATCAGCTTATTGCTTACAATTACAATTATTAATGACTCTGAAGATAGAAGAGGTCTTCTTAATATGATCTTAGACCATAAACTTATTACGTAAAGAGTTACATAATACAATTTCTATACTAATATTATAAAGCTGAAGAGTTTGTTTGTTTGTTTGTTTGGTTGAACGCGCTAATCTCAAGAACTACCGGTCCGATTTGAAAGTTTCTTTCAGTGTTAGATAGCTCATTTATCGAGGATGGCTATAGGTTACATATTATCACGTTAAAACCAGTAGGAGCGGAGCACTAATGAAGAATGTCTCAAAATCGGGCTATTTTTAGAGCATCCGCTGCGTGTCAGTGTCAGTATTATATGCGTTGCCATGGTAATATGATAACATTCTATCGGAAATATTATTAGGGTTTATTTTGTGTTCCTGTTCAAAAGTTTATTCTAGGTTATTTTAAATTCCAATTTTTGATTATAAGTAGTACGTTGCTATCGCAAACATTTTTAAAGTCTATTTTGTGCTGCTATTCTAAAAGGTAATAATAATATTCATCCATCACAATACAGGCGAAGAAATTAATTCATACTGCCAATTCTGAAATTGTCGATATAGGTAGTTCTTATGTATTCTCTATATATAAACGCCAAATCTTCTATATAATATTTCGTAAAATTTTATCTTCTTAATTTTCAAGACCCCAGAATACATGCTACGTGGTATTATTTTTCATTTATTTCACTTAGCATAATAAACAAACCATATTACATAAAACGCCGCCAATTTAACACAATATAGAGTCAAATAACACAAAATTATGAATAAAATATAAAATCCCTACATAACAGACTGAAATCCCGTCAAAAACTCCTCAAAATGTTTATTCTACGTTAGTTTTGTTCCCAATTTTTAGTTTGTGATATATTACGTATTATAAGAATAAAGCGTGTGTATATAACATTCAAATAAATACTTTTTGATGAGTACATATATCTGCGGTGCTACAAATATCAACTTTTTTTTTTAATTCTGTCGATATATCTGTTTGTTTATTTGTTCCGGGTAATCTCCGAAACAGCTGGACCTATATGAACGGTTTTGTTTTCTTAGAAATGACTACGCTATTGACCTAGCAAGGTCTTAACAGCTTCAACGGAGTACAAGTAATATTTGAATGGGAATTTTACGGGCAAACAACTGACTAATTAGCTGTTTTATTTTAAGCTAACGAGTTCAGCAGACGATACCCGATATTATATCTATATAATAAAAGATTGAACACATATTGTTCGATAATGTTGAGTTTAATATTTTCATTACTTTCTTATATAGTGCACTGAGGGTGATACATAGATAGTAGTTTAAAGTTCCAGCTATGTGGCTTATGATAAATCCCATCCCATTCGATACACTATTAGTATTCACATATATAATGTACATGTTACCTGTTACTGTAGATGATGTGCGTGTCATACTTACAAATATTTTTGAAAGAGTATTATTGTTATTTACACATGTAATACAATTTTAAATTTAATTAATACATTCAAAAAACGCGCGCGGAGCCGCAGGTAACAGCTAGTTTCTTTTATAATTGTATACCATATACACAAAATTTTATTTTTCTTTAATACAGTTTGCTGCGTGTACAGCTACTATCTTATACATCAAGATACAGGCTCTGCCTAGTTTTGTAGCCACTGTAAAAGTAGTTTGTAAAATGTACAAAAATGCTTATAAATAAATAAATAAATAAATTAAAAAAAAATTAATAAAATCTATGTAGTCTAATATCGCATCCCCGGTGCGACACTGTCTCTTATGCAAAAATGCAACTTTTCTGGAGAAGCATTTAAAACTTTGACATTGTAAACAATTATGATATTTCAAGATAAAGACAGGGTAAATAGCTCATACTACAGCATCAACTTTTAACTTACTTTTGAAAGAACAATGATCATTTAATATTGTAAAAAAGATAATATAGAAATATTTTAAACCTGCCAACCTTCTCATAAGTTGTGGCACTAACCAAAATAATAACCGTAAATATGTAACACTAAATTAAAAAACCAAGAACAAATGGTTTACTAATTTTTATTTTAAGTCGCAATTATGCACTGCTATTAATTAGTATACGAAATAAAATATCTCTATCTTTAGTAGTCCTATAAAGCTGTTAAGACCTTGCTAGGTCAATAGAGTAGTCATCGAAAAAAAAAATCTCTATCTTTTTCAATTATGCTCAAGCTCTTCTTGGTGAATCTTGTAATTGGCATATTCAACAACGGTCATTGTAATTACAAAACCTTCAAAAATATTTAAATATCGAAAAAAAAAATCTCTATCTTTTTCAATTATGCTCAAGCTCTTCTTAGTGAATCTTGTAATTGGCATATTCAACAACGGTCATTGTAATTACAAAACCTTCAAAAATATTTAAATATTGGGGAAATAAGGTCACAACTGTATCTTAGGTTACTATTGCTCCAGAAACAGATAAATATTATGTCACAATTACCTTAGTAACGATGTTGCGCCAAGCGTCATCTAATTCACGCCAAAATGGCAAAGACATTCACGTTCTCATACGTAAATTATGCATAGTACATAAACAGCATTATCGCTCCAAGTAAAGGGGTGCTTTAGGACAATTATTACATATTTAACTCATTTTTGCAATTTTCGCATACGTGACAGTGTCGCACAGGGCATGCGATATATCTTGTACTGAGACTGTGCAGCCCATCTTATGTTAAATTAATTAATAGATAGTATAAAAATGTATATAATTATTTTTCGGAGTGCAACAGATGTAAAAATCAGATTAATGATGTTAATTTCAATTGACTAATTATGAAATTTAAATAATACCCACTATAACTCATTTCAAAATTTAAAAGAGAACAACAAAGTTATTTCATTATTTTGATTTTTCACTTATGACTGCCTAGGCTTTTTTGTTTATATATTTAATGAAATAAACATGAAAATAAAATAATTCTGGCTTATTATATTTCTTTTTTTTTTCAACTGGCTACGTACGTTATTATCCTTAGGAGCCTTCATAGCTCCACCGGACTACAAATATATTTATTTCATTTCTATTCAGTCCACGATATGTCGTGCGACATCGTATCCAGACTGCTGCAGCTCAGAAAATGACGCTATATATTACGTTGAATCTATTAGCATTAATGCAAATTAAATACCTACTATAATTTATTCTTGGATAAATGTTTATTATTTTTGTGAGGAAAAAAATAAGGTTTTTTTATTTAGTATGTTTTAGATATTAGAGGAAATTGAACAAATATGGGATAGTATCCCTAATATGAAATACCAGCATTTCTGTCAAACGGAAAATCACACACCCAATAAATAATGATTGTCTCTATCTTACTATCTCCATTTGCGTGTACAAGTGGTAGCATGCCTTAGTTTCGTTTTATCGCTATCGCATAGCTTTATGAGGTATGTAAAGAATACAAATTTTTCGTACAAAAAGCGCACAAATTATTTGTGTTATAGCTTCTTAAGAACATTTGGATGTCTTTTGTAGGTTTTAGCGGTATTTGGATTACATTACTCTTTTTAAATATAAAAATATGTCAGTTTGAAGGTGTTGGAAAATCCAAATATGGACAGATCACAATATCCAAATGGGTTATCAAAGTGCTGTAAAACACTTTGATGTGCCAAGGTCTACTTTGTTTCGATTATGCCAGAAAGACGAATGATCTCTAGAAGAAGTGTATTTTCTGTGGTATACTGGTTTCGAACGATACTTATGGGGGAAAATGAATCAGATTCCTCATGTGTTGATCCTGGACACATAAAAGTTGCGCTGGGCCATAGTCTGATACCTGAATTTGTGATTTTTGCAAATATTTTGTGTTCCTCTCTATGTTATATCGGAGTTTTAAAAGAATTTCATATAAGTTAAGGTTGAGTTTCGATAGTATTTATAGTATTCCATATTTGGGTACCTATTCCATATTTAGGTTCCTTTATAATTTTTTTTAATTTTCTTATAACTAATCAATATAACCAGCTTTGTTACAAAACAAAGTGCAAATGTATGGTTGATAATAATTACTACGAAAAGTTTTTATTTATAACATTCGTGCAAATAATGTGTAAAAGATACAATGGTGTTCCATATTTGGTCACTTTCCTCTATATATATATTATATTATGATGATATCCAGGTTTGGATGAAACTGAACAGTATTTACTTACCTACTCTACTGTACTACTTGAATCAAGCCATAATTCAAATTACAATAACGTTTGATAGAGTAAGCCAATTTCGTATTCCGGTGAAGTTTTAAAGACCTTGCTAGGTCAATAGCGTAGTCAGTTTGAGAGCAAAAATATATTTTTAAAACATAAACATGTTACTCGAAGATATGCTTTATGATTTTCTTTCTGGTGTTTTATCATAAACAAACAGATAGACAAACATTTCTAAATCTATTCTATTACTTATTCCTAGACAAACGCACCAAAAATCTAAAAATGACAGACACGTTTGATTAACTTTCTTATTATGCTATGTATATATTGCGTATATATAGACTAGTTAGCCCGATCAAAGTTATCCCGCTTTGGTAATAAAAAAAACATTGACAAATTATAGACAACCTTCCTTTATTTACTCGTGCAAACGCATGAAAATCCGTCTAGTAGCTTTTAACTTTATCACAAACAGACAGACAGACGTAGCAGAAGACTTTGTTTTACTTTGTAAGAATGATTATAATAGATGTGTAGGTTACCTGAAATGAAACAAGCTTACCTTGACATAATAACAGCAATACCTAATCATGCACAAAAGACAAAAATAAAACGAAGAAAATATCGTAGAATATAAAGCAGGAATATTAATTCCCTACATCATTTCCTTGCATCCATCCGCAGACGAGAAACACGTTGCCAGAACGGAAAATGAAAATGGTGAGTATTTTTGCATTATTTTCTTGAAAAAATTTGATGAAAAGTTTGTGAAGAGTTTGTGTATTATTATTATTTATTTATTTTATTATCTTTATCATTGTTATATATTTTTATGAATAATATGATAATAAGTATGTTTATGTCTTTATGTGTTTATATATAAGAGTAGATTTACGTTCTGTTTATTTAATCTAGTTAGTACTTTTTTTGTTATTTATTTATTTCCTTCACTTTTTCTCTACCTACAATAACTGTCGTTCTTGATAACAATACCGCTGGTTAGCTGAAAGAAATGCCTTATAGCATTAAGCTTACCAGTGTACAAATTAAAAAGTGTAATAAAGTATTCAGTAATTCAAAAGTGATATTTCTAAGTGTTAAATATAACTTTATTAAAATTATATTGACATTACAATAATAGCTATCATAATTTAAGTATAATGTACTCGATAAGCAAAACGAAAATAAACTCGCAACTTGAAAAAAAACATTGACTAATTAGTGAAATCGATTGTTTTTGGTAATATCGGTATAACTTCACTCATATTAATTCATTTGAGTTTAGGTCTTATTAATTTTATATTTTTGCATCCCGAACTTAAAACTTACTTTTCGAATACTATTATTGTTATGGAATATGAATTAGTGTTTAAAACTTTGTGTTGCTTACACATAAAACATAATTTTGATATTCTTATAATTCAAATTATAAATTAAATTTCTATTTATGGATATATTTATTTATGAAAATAGCTGTACCCGCAGCTACATACGTGCTTTTTTTAGTGTATTAAAGAAATTTAAAAATTTGAGACCAAGTACAATTATAGAGATGCTCTTTAAAATAATTGTAAGTACAACACACACACATACACACATACATGCAACGTATACATTAGATATATAAATACTAACAGTGTTTTAAATTAGGTTTAACATCAGCAACATATTTCAAACCTTAACCCTGCATATAACTACATCGGTGTTCACTAACATTGTATAATGAAGTAATGAAATAATGACTTAAAAATAGATAATTATATCATATGCCCATAATATCAATATATGTTCTAATATATAATTAGAAAGACTCCTTCTACCTTTTTTTTATTATTTAAGGGCAACGAACAATTGTGCTCAAAAATACATGTAAAAGATATTCCACAAAAATAACAAAATTCTTAGAGAACAATCTGTTCCATCGCCCACGGTGTAAGTATACAAAAAACTTTAGAGCAGTAAAAAAAATGAAAACAAATGATAACTAGCTAGTAAGATGAAATATTAAATACACTACAAACGTACAATGAAATAATTAAAAAATATACATTATGTAAAGACCAACTGACAATGGAAACATACTAAAACATATCATAGCTGAAAACTCAATAACAAAATAAGATATAACTTAGTTTAAGATACAATACTTTCTTTTATGGCCTTTTTAAATAAAGCTGGTGAGTTGGCAAAAATATCAGTTTCTATAAAATGATTATAATATAATTTCTTCAAAATTACTATTCATAGTTATGTTGAACTGTAAACAATTAAGGAGCTGACGTCTCGAAATCTTACATAAATATAAATCAGGATATAAAACTTCATATCTGCCTAAGCAGTTTTAAATATTTAACAATTAGTCCTCATTGAATTCGATCCATTTTTTTTTCGAAATGTCTACGCTATTGACCCAGCAAGGTCTTAACAGCTTCACCGGACTACTAAGGCGAGCGCTTAAGGCACTCAGCCGATTTCATTATGGCAACCAGCTCAAGGGTGCACGGCACACCTCGGCTTGGTTGTTGCCTGTTGCATGCAAAATCGCGACCTATCTCAGCTAACCTAGCTAACTATTCATATGTGTATGAGTTGTTGAAACGTATATGTGTACCAAGCATACACGCCTCAACAACTCCTCCATATATTTATTATCGGAAAATTGAGAGTTTTTCAGTTCGATAAGGGAAAAAAGTAAACCCTTCCACTTTCATGTGTAAGCGTGTAGGCGTGCACGTGTGTGGGGGTGATCGTGTAGTGTTGTAGCGGTGATGTATATTTGTGTGTCACCGTATCGCGCAAGCAACGTACTCAAGGGCTCCCTACCGAGGGATCGAACCTAGGCTTGAGCCGCTGCCGTGGGAGGCCTAACCGGGTGTGCGGGAGCGAAATTAAACTCCAGACCACGGCGGCGTGATCTGTGGTTGCGTGGGCGTGGGCGTGAGCACGCTCTGTCTCGAGGGACAGGCTGGTACTGATCGTTCGCTGACGTGATTAAATCAGGAGGGTCGGTAAAAATGCATCGCGGACGTCTTTTATATCGCGCAGCGTTAGGTACGGGTTCATAGTTTGCGGCGGATACCACTAACGGATGATTCGCGGATTTTTCAAAATAACTAATCGTAAGTGATTTTACGTACGCCCAGATAGAAGGGATCTCTAGGTCTCTATGGAGATCGACTCTCCGAATGTACCACGAAGCACCGGTCACTTTACGTAAAACACGATTTTGGAGAACCTGCAGCTTATGAAAGTTATCTTTGGACATATGCGCAAAAACGGGGCAGCTATATGTCATCACGAGACGGATACACGTCTTATACAAAGTGAGCTTGTGTTTGAGGGCCATCTTACTCTTATGACAAAGCAACGGATGGAGGCGACCCAAGACCATGGTGAATTCGATACAATATTCTTATATATTATTATGGTTAGTAAGTTATGTATACAAAAGCGCGGCAAGTAAAACAAAATAGCCGCCAAAATGATTAAAAAGACAATAAAATTCAATGTACGTAACATAAATACAGATATATGAATTTCAATTATGTTCATTCTTTGAGTCTAGTACAACGTACGTCTTACGCAAATGTTTACAGTCCATGCGGACGAAGTCGCGGGTAATAAAACAACCTAAACTACTTCCCATAAGGTCAATTGTCTGCTAGTGAACGTTCCGTAAATATTGGCCCAACCGTTTGGAAATAGTACTGTGGTCGAATCCACGGTTAATGGCTAGTCTAAATTAAAATTGAATAAACAACTTTTTGTGATGTCCACTATCTGCCAGTTAAAGACCCTTAAAATCAGTGAAACCGTTTTGGAGAAACTACGGTTAACAGGTAGTCTAAATTAAAATAAATTAAATTACCTTTTTCGAATGTCCGCTATCTGCGGGTAAAAGTCCCGTAAAAGTCGATTAAACCGTTTTGGAGATAGATTTGCGGGCGAAGCCATGGTTAACAGCTTGTCTAAATTAAAACAGACTAAATACTTGTTATAATCTCCGCTATTTGTTGGTGAAAATCACGTAAAATCGATCAAACCGTTTTGGAGATAACACTGCGAGCGAAGACACGGTTAACAGCTAGTCTAAATGAAAATAGACTAAATTACTTTTTATAATGTCCGCTATCTGCCAGTGAGCGTCTCGTGAAAATCACTCCAACCTTTTTGGAGATAATACCGCGGGCGAAGCTGCAGTTAACAGCTAGTCTAATTTAGAGTAGCTTAAGTAGCCCACTGTAATTTCAGTTATTTGACAGTGAAATTCACCAAAATCGGTCTAGTTTTTTGGGAGATTATCCAGAACAAGCAGACAGACAGACCGAAATACAAAATTCTAATTATAGTTTATATTTTTTACAGCTTATAACTTTATTTTTGATAGCAGTGGTGACTGCCGCCCCGCCTCCATCAATTAATAATGCTCAAGACAATGTCAGTCTTCTTAAATATAACTACGAAAACGACGGAACTGGCGTATATCATTATGCGTAAGGAGATTATCTATTTATATTTTTATTATATTTCTTACTACAATTTGCTTAAAAAATCGTAAAACTAACGATTTTATGAAATTATCACTTTCCCTGGAACAGCTTCATATTAAATGAGGTATAACCATTATTTTTTGTTGAATAAATAAGTTTAAAAAATCATTTCAGTAAATATATTTTTATTACAGATATTGTGTGATTGTATATACGTTTCATACACGTATAACATACATTTCATACCATTTAACTGGTATTATTTTTCATGAAAACAAGAATATTTTAACATGTAATGTTAGTTTTAGCTTCCTCGTCACCATTGCCATAGTAGAACAATCTAAACTGTATCATCATAAGCAGATACGAGGAATATAAACAGTATATAAATAAAAATCTTCATTTACAGATTCGAACAATCTGATGGTACTCAACAAGAGCAGCACGGTGAGTTAAAATATGCAGGTTCTGAAAACGAGTCACTCTTCGTTAAAGGTTCTTTTACTTGGATCAGTCCTGATGGAGTTATTTATACTGTAAGATACGAGGCTGACGAAGGAGGATATAAGCCAGAAGCTATAGATGCTGTCCCATCAAAACTATTAGCGGTAGCCCTTGGATAGATGCTGTCCCATCAAAACTATTAGCGGTAGCCCTTGGATAGATGGAATAATGTTATTTTTAATACATCGTAACATATTACTGACCATTGAAATACATCTGATTATATCTTCCTGATAACATCTGTAGGAAATACTAGGCATACTACCCATTACTGTAATTTATACAGAGCATCGAAAATATATGTTACGGAACCGTTCCAGGCAAGCTATCATTCCATGCACGAACGAACTTGATTATTCAAAAAGTCATAAATTTGTTAAACTGAATAATTCTGTCAATTGATTACGAAACTAAATATGTTTGTTTCAAGGGTCAGTATTGTGCCATAATCCTCACTCAGCGTGTTGATACAAAAGAAAATAACAATGCAGATAAACACAAAAACCATTTTATGTCGATTAGATGTTATTTGATTTCGTTTCATGGTAAATGAATGTAAGTAAACATATAAATAAATTGTATATAAATAAATTGAGTACTTCCCTGTTTTATCCATTTCTTTTTATATTATGTCCTACGCAAGAACTTATACATCGAGTATTATATTATACATATTAAAAGTAATAATAATGACATTAAGCATAAAAACCGAGATATTTTAACAACATAGTTATGCTACGTTTTTAAAAAGTGTACAACTTGGCCGCCATGCAGTGACAGAAGAAACAATTATCAATGTATGAAATCACCAACACATCGCCTTTTATTGTAGTTAGTATTTCACTCAGGCTTTATTTAATTATACCTGTTTTTAATTTGTATATTACTGAATATATTATTCGCTATAGCATACGGTTATACGCGTTAAATATTCTTTGTTTATATCGATGCTGTGCCTGAGTAGATACTCTACATTAAATTTCTGACTAGTAAAAGTGATAATCTTTTAATCTATCAACCATACACGCTTTGCATCTCCAAACCCTGGCCACATATACCGTACAGTTATGACATGTTAATAATATCACACTATTGGCGTCTATGCAATACAGTCCGTTGGTCAGAGCTTAAGAAAAACCTGTTCGTAACTCAGGTCAAAAGAAAAACAAAGTAAAATAATATTAGACGGTAACCGAAATTTTCCAGAAAATTTAATAGGAATTTAACTGTTCAGTGGCGGCTTTCACGTTTCGCTCAATAGACAGAATCGAAAGCATATGATAAAATTGTGGCCAATATCCGATAATCTTTATAGTATATGTAATCGGATAATGTGATCTTTATAATCCAACAAATACGAAAACAATAGCAGAAACCATACAATACTTACTCGTATTACATTAATTTAGATTTATAACCCTGTGGCTTCGGGAGTTGTTCGACCGGTGTTTGGCGGTTCCGAGACTCTGGAAATTGGGGCGGCTCTGCCTCATGGCGAAGGAGGGCCGCCCTCCGGACTGCGCGTCCGGATATCGGCCCTTCGTCCTGCTAGACGACGTCGGGAAGGTGTTGGAGAGGGTCGTCTCTTCCCGAGTCGTCCAGCACCTGGAGGGAGTGGGGCCGAATTTGTCGGACGCGCAGTTCGGCTTCCGGACAGGGAGTTCCACAGTGGACACCCTGTGCCTCCTAAAGTCGCTGTTGATGGAGGCGACCTCCCAAGGAGAGAGGGTCTTGGCGGTGTCTCTAGACATCGCCAACGCCTTCAACAGTCTGCCGCATGGTGTCATACGGGTGACTCTCCGATATTTCGGAGTGCCTCCGTACCTGCGGCGGCCGTTGGAGGCGTACCTAGAGGACGTGGAGGTCGCCTACGTCGACAGCAACGGGCAAATGGTCCAGCGGGTTACAAGGCGGAGCGTTCCACAGGGGTCGGTCCTGGGGCCGCTCCTGTGGAACATGGGCTACGACTGGGTGCTCCGCGGCGCGCTTCCATATGGAGCGCGCCTAATCTGCTACGCGGATGACACCCTAGTCGTAGCCCGGGGGAGGACTGGAGAGAGAGCGCCTGGCTACGATGGCCACAACCCTCGTGGTCAGGCGCATAAGAAGGTTGGGCCTCAGGGTGGCCCTCGAGAAGACCGAAGCCATACTCTTTCATGAGCCTTGGCGGGGGCCACCACCTGGGGCCCACATTATGGTGGAGGGCGCCCGGATCAGGGTGGGTGCCCCCATGAGAAACTTGGGCCTCACCCTGGACGGGGGCTGGCGGTTCGAACCCCGCTTTGCGGGGCTCGGGCCGCGAATTGCTAGAGCGGTGGCGGCACTTGGCCGGTTGTTCCCCAATATTGGGGGGCCGGGTGCCTGGTGCTGTCAACTCTTCATGAGAGTCGTATGGGCGACAGCCGCCTACGGGGCACCGGTCTGGGCTGATGCCCACGGTGCCACCAACGTGCGCACGCTGCGCATTACGCAGCGTACGGTGGCACTGAGAGCAATCCGGGCATACCGGACGGTGTCATCGGCGGCGGCCTTTACGCTCGCCGGCTCCCTTCCCTGGGAGCTGGAAGCTCGGGTGCTCGCCGACTCCCAGGGAGATAAAACTTAAAAGGCGGGAGTTGCGAAAGGGGGTTATAGGGAGGTAGATGCAGGACCTGGCGGAAGCGCACTTTGGGATGCACACTGTCAACGCCGTCCGTCCGGTCTTGCGAGAGTGGATTGGGAGGAGATGGAACTCCCTATCGTTCAGGTTGGTGTAGGTGCTGACCGGACACGGTTGTTTCGGGTAGTACCTGCACCGGATCGCTTGCATGGAGCCGACCGCCGCCTGCTATGAGTGCGGCGCTGAGGAAGATACCGCGCAGCACACTCTCTCTGAAAACAGGCGTGGCGAGCAGTGGCCTCTTTTTGTGAGGAAGTCATCTCAGTGGCCGTCTTCGCCAACTGAGTACTGGCAGGAGGAGGCGGCGATTTGCCCAACTCCTCCTGCCACCGTAGCCGGACCTGAGGGGATGTAGGTCCGGCGGACGGGAGGAGGCAGCTGGCGTGTACCCAGCTGCCTCTCTATAGGTAGGAGCCCGGCGGCAACTTCCGCCGGGTGGACCGTTGGGGCGGCTATTCAAGGGGAATAGCAGAAAACGGTCCCTTGCCGCCCCAACATCACGGTCTGTCGGTACACCGTGGGGTTTTAGTCCGTGCGAGTCGGACATAACCCATCCTCTCCCCCGGGAGGGTGGGTACCCATAAGGGATTTCCCCACGTAAAAAAAAATGATTTATAACCCTGACAAAATAACTTCGCATAGTGTTAAATATGTCATGTACCTACGTCTTTTAATTTAATAGTCTTAGCACTCTCCATACTACTATTGACTATTTCGGGGGTGTTACTAATGACCAAACACGCCATTAGTCGGTAGTTATCGGCCAGTAGTAACTAAACTGAATGCTATGAAAGACTAGTTTGTTGAGTCATTGGGGACATTCTTACTCGGTCGTCTCTCTGGAAGGTTGTATTGCGAAAGTTCATTCCAATTTATGAATAACAGTTTATGAATGTTATTTCCATTTTTCTAAGTTTTCATCATTAATTGTGTTACTTGAGTTGTTTAATTGTTGATGTGAAATTTCTTATAGAGATTTGTATTCGTCTTTTATTTTTATATAAATCCACTTTGGGTATCTCATATCAGAAGTGGGAATTATTTTTGATGCAATTTTTTTTTGGTATCTAATAATAGATCTCCAGTATATTTGAAACTATTAAAATTATAGTTTTTATGGCACCTATGAATTCTAAAACAATGTTTTTGTTATCAACACTCTTATTTAACAGCAAACACTCTAATACTTTAAAGTGTCGTCTACTTTTGCACACTAGAAATGAACATCAAAATGAATCTATTTGAATAACGATAATGACGTAGAATTAAATTATCACACAAGAGTACCTTCGTTGCGTGTAAACCTGTAGGCCGGTTATCGAGTCATATGTATCGTTATGTAGCGATACACGCAGGTATGAGAGTAATATAACCCTGTCGTTTAACAAAGTAACTGTAAAAACAGCATTAAAATTCATATAACAAATAATTTATGTTTTAGCTATACTCGAGTGGCTAATTCTAATTATTATTATTATAATGTGTGCACTGTTCTCTGTATTTTTTTTCTACACAATACCGATGGTTAGCTGGAATAAAATGCCTAGTGGCATAAACTTGACCAGAGCGAAAACCAAAAAGTGTAGTAAAGTGCTCATTCATTAAAAACGCAACACAAACATTAGAATCAAGACAAATTTATGAATATTATGTGTAAAAATAAACCTTACAAACACAGAAATAATTTCATTATCTATAATCTTCTTTATAATATCCATAGGATATAAAAGTAATAAAATAATAAATTGGGCGTCATCTATTATTGTGAAAATCTATAGTCTTAAAGCGAAAATTTCTTTAGGCGCGTTGAACGGTATTTTTTTGGCAGGAGATGATAAAATTATGGTTTCGCGTCAGCGATATTTTACTTAATGCGACCGTCAGTATAGCGCTTACTTCAAACAAGCGATGCGTAGTATAACAAGCTGGGTACATCTAATCTTCTATACATATAATAATAATGAAGTGTCTGTATATAACATCAAAATAAAAAAAAATTCACTGACTGGGTATGAAAGTATACACGCTTCTGATAACAAAAATGCAATTTTGACGGGAATTTCACTTACAGATAGCTGGAATTACAGCGGGTTACTTTAAATTAGACTAGCTGTTAATCGCGGCTTCGACTGTAATGCTATCTCCAAAATAGTTCAACCGATTTTCACTAAATTTTCACCGACAGATAATGGACATCATAACAACAAGTTTAGTTTATTTAGACTAGGTGTTAACCGTGGCTTTACCTGCAGTACTGTCTCCCAAACGATTAGACCGATCTTTGCAAAACTTTCATTAACACCCATTCAGTAATCTCCAAGCTTCAACGTGGCTCTACCATCTACAACACTCTTACAGCTACTTAGTTTTAACCATAAAGGCACTTTACCAAAATTGGTTATGAATTCAGCAAGCTCACCTTGACATCCACCGGTAATACCGAATGATGCACAAGAGACAAAAATAACACATTAAAACTTATGGTACAATATAAGGCAGGAACAGTAATTCACTGCATCATTTTCTTTCATCCATCCAAACACAACAAACACGTCGCCAGACCGGGAAATGGAACTGGTGCGGTATATTTGAGTTATATTATTTAAAAACTTAGGTGACACGTTTATGAAGAATGTGTGTATTATTATTATTTTATTTTTATTATTGTTGTCTACTTATATCTATGTAAGTATGTTTACATGTTTATGGATATATATATATATATATAAACAAAACATTGGCGCTTATTCGAACACTCAATATTAATATTAAGGTTTGGCTCTATTCATTCATAATTTTTCTATTTAAATAACATGGATTTTTTTTAAAATACCCTTATATAAGGTATATATACTATGCGAATGTCTAGGGATAGATTTACGTTGTATTTATTTTATCTAGCCGGTACTCTGTTTTTTTAGTTATATCTCAATGTTAAGTTAATTTTATTATTGCATTTTTAGTTTATTTTCTTCGCTTCTTTTATAATAACAATACATACATGTTAATTTTTATTCTTGACAACAATACCGCTGGTCAGCTAGAAGAAAGTGCCTTGAGGCATTAAGCTCACCAGTTTACAAACTTAAAAGTGGAACAAATTATTCATTCATTCAAGAGTGATGTTTATTTTTACTATCTTAAGCGACCCTCTCCACCAAACACAGTACACATAACGCCAAGTATGGAAACTCCCTATAACGAGCTCGCACCGGCACCCTCACACAAACATGCATATCGACACGACGCCTAAGCGCTCGCAGTGCTGTCCATATAATTCCTTTCAAAATCTCTAGTCGATGCGCGTGTTTGTGTGAGTGTACCGTTTTCGGACGTTTGTTAGTAGTTTCCGTACTGTGTCTCATATTTATACTGTGAAGAAGAACCAGCAGGAGAAGGAAGTTTACGCGCTTCCTCCCGTCACCGTACCTAGAGAAGATAGGTTGAGGAACCCATCTTCCCATTGCACAGGTTCGGCGGACAAAGAAGACAACCGGTGTGTACACGACTATTTCCTAACAAGGTGGGGCCCAGTGACGACGCTTTTGCTGCTGGGGCAATCGTTGGGCCGGCATGATGATGTGTATAGAGATCTCGTGCCGCCCCAACTATAGCGGGAGACGTACACCATGGGGTTTTAGTCCTTGCTAGTCAGACATAACCCATTGTCTCGGTGGTGTATCCATAAGGGATATCCCCACATAAAAGAAAGTGTTAATATATTGTTTTTAATAAAATTTTAAAACACAATAAACTCACATTCGATAAAAAACACGAAATCAAAACATAATTGTATTAATATCTATAGAATATATACAGAACTCGAATATAACTTCACTCATACTAATGCATGTGAGTGTAGGATCTTAGTTTGGCTTCCTTTTCTCAAAACTGTATTTTATGGTGTTATTGTTTATGGTATATGAGTTAATTTTTAAACTGTATATTACTTGCTCATAAAATTCGCATAATTTAACTTATAAATTAAATCTCCATTTATGGATATATTTTTTTATAAAACAAGTGTAACCACTAAAATTTTAAAAGCAACTGAACATTCTAATAATAATTTATATTGTTTGCAGCTTATAATATTATCTTTGATAATACTAGTCACTGCCCTCCCTCCACCACCAATTAATAATACTCAAGACAATGTCAGTCTTCTAAAATATAACTACGACAACGACGGAACTGGACTTTATATTTATGCGTAAGGAGATTATCTATGTATATTTCTTTATGTCTCTTTCTATAATTTGCCTAAAATATCGTAAAACTAACGGTTTTAAGAAATTAAGGCTTTGTCTCAGACACTTTCAAATTAAATGAGGTATAATAATTGTTCTGTATTCAATAAGTTTAAAAAACATACTAAATTGTATTTTTAAAACTCTAGATACCATCTGTTTGCTTATACTTTTTGTATACGTGGTATTTTCATTTCACATAATCTAAGTAATATTAGTTTTCGTTAAAACTAAAAATATTCGTACGGTGATTTTTAGTCTTCTCGTCAACATTGACATAGAAGCACAATCTGAACTGTATCATCATAAACAGATACGAGAAATATATGCGGTATGTAAACAAAATCTTAATTTTCAGATTCGAACAGTCTGACGGTACTAAACAAGAGCAACACGATGAACTAAGAAATGTAGGTACTGATAACGAGTCACTCTTCGTTAAAGGTTCTTTTACTTGGATCGGTTCTGACGAAGTGACTTATATTGTAAGGTACGAGGTTGGCGAAGAAGGATATAAACCAGAGATAGAGAAGGGACCTGGAGGTACTATCCTACCAGAAACAGCAGCGTACTCCTCGGACAAGGATAAATGGAATAATGCTATTTTTAATACATCGTATTTACATTACTGACCGTTCAAATATATTTTACAATATCTTCTTGGTGACATCTGTAGGAAATACTTGGCATAATACCCATCACTATGGTTTATACAGAGCATCGAAAATATATAAAATAATCTTAGACGATAACTGTTGCTTTCCAAAAATTTTAATAGGAATCTGACTGTTCAGCAGCGACTTTAAAATTTCATCCAATAAACAGAATCGAAAGCATATGATAATATTATAATCAATATCCAATAATCTTTATAATTTATGTAATCGGATAATATAATCTTTACAATCCATCAAATACGAAAACAATAGTACAAACCGTATAATATATAGGTACTCGTATTACATTACATCTATTGTTAAAATTTCTTTTTTTTCTCTGAACTGACTACGCTATTGACCTAGCAAGGTTTTAACAACAGCTTCACCGGATTACTAAGGCAAGCGCTTAATAGGCACTCAGCCGATTTTATTTTTGGCAACTAGCTCAAGGGCGCACGGTCCACCTCGGCTTGGCTGTTGCCTGTTGCATGCAAAATCGCAACCTATCTTAGCTAACCTAGCTAACTATTCATGTATATATGAGTTGTTGAAACATATATGTGTACCAAGTATACACGTCTCAACAACTCCTCCATATATTTACTATCGAAAAATTTGGAGTTCTTTCAGTTCGATAAGGGAAAAAAAGTAAACCTTTCCACTTTCATGTGTAAGCGTGTACCTACACGCACCTGTGCACGTGTGTGGTGTTGATCGTGTAGTGTTGTAGCAGTGATGTATATTTTGTGTCACCGTATCGCGCAAGCAACGCACTCAAGAGCTCCCTATCGAGCCGCTGCCGAAGGAGGCCTAATCGGGTGTGCGGGAGCGAAATTTACCCCCAGACTACGGTGGCGTGATCTGTGGTTACACGAGCGTGGGCGTGAACACGCTCTGTTTCGAGGGACTGGCTGGTAATTATCGTTCGCTGACGTGGTTAAATCAGGAGGGTCGGTGAAAATGTGTCGCGGACGTCTTTTATAACGCGCAGCATTAGGTACGGGTTCATAGTTTACGGCGGAGACCATTAACGGACTAGAATGATTCGCGGATTTCTCGAAATAGCTACTTGTGAGTGATTTTATATACGCACCGATACGTACCATGGGGCACCGGTGATTTTACGCAGAACTCGGTTCTGGAGAACCTGTAACTTCTGTAGTTACTTTTTGCGCGTGTGCAAAGACCGGACAACTATACGTCATAATCGGACGGATAAAAGTTTTATATAACGTGAGCTTATGTCTGAGGGACATTTTGCTCTTATGACAAAGCAAGTAATGGAGGCGACCCAAGACCTCGGTGGTCCAAGGTATCTCGGTTTCGTATAGCCTGATGGGTCTTAATCTGTTAGCGCGTTGCTTAGGGTCGAAAAGTATTGGGGCACTCTTTTCGGGGTTTACTTGTATACGCAATCGAAGAAACCAATCACCGCGTTTACTAACGTCTTCTTCGATGCGATTCCTGAGCCGATCCAGCCTCCAGCCGGAAGCGTAGAAAACTGTATCATCAGCATAACAATTTACCTCAACTCCCGGGAGCTCAGGTAGGTCACTGATGAACAGGTTAAAGAGCGTGGGTGCGAGTATTGTGGCACACCTGAGCGTATCGGATGGGACGATGACAGTTCACCGTCCACTCTAAAACGGAAGGATCTATCAGTAACATAATCGCGAATGATGTGAAATAACCTATCGGGTACACGAGCTAAACATAACTTATATACGAGCTCTTCGTGCCAAACGTTATCAAAGGCCTTGGCGACATGGAAAAGACAGCTATTGCACGTTTCAGTTCAATTTTTCTCTCGTCCGGGTTCGGGTCCGGTTTCGAATCGGCATTAGAAAAAATGTGCTTCGAGAGGCGGTGTACTTGATTTGTACAAGAATGTTTGGCGCGAAATCCAAACTGCTCAGGTGGTATTAAACTATAATCTGTAATCGTAACCTGGAGACGGTTCAGAAGGAGCCGCTTGTAAAGTTTACCTAAGGTATCTAACAGACTAATGGAGCGATAGCTAGCAGGAAGCGTAGCTTTCTTGCCGAGCTTGTGAATACCTATCACTACGGCCTTTTTCCAGGCGGCTGGAAAGTGACCCTGGGACATGGCCGCATTGTAAATGCAGACCAATAGAGCTATGATGCGATCAGGAAGAAGCTTCAGAACCTCGTTCATGATCCCATCGGAACCTGCGGTCTTTCTAGGCTTGAGACGCTTAATGGCGGCTGAAACTTAATCGAAAGTGATCGAGGTTAGGGTATCTGCCGAAGGAGACGCAAGTGCATGTTCTGCAGCTGATTCGATTAGACCGATATGGAAAGGGTCAGTGTTATCAGCGTTTGGCGAACACTGTTTCTCTAAACTCGCGGCGAGACATTCTGCTTTATCAATGTTATCGAACACGGGAGGCAGCCCGGGGCCTCTATCGAGAGGAGGTATTGGATTAACCATATCCGATTTTAAAGTTCGCGTGAGAGTCCAGAACTATAGGTGAGACGGTTGGAGATACTCCAGAAGTCTATCCCACCTGTCACCCCGGATCTCAGAAATACGAGACTTAACGGTTTTTCGTAAGGAACATAAACGATCGCGGTTCTCTACAGACGGGTAAGCGTCGTGAGATCGAGTCGCGGCGTTCTTTTCCGTGATCAATGCTCTCACGTCATCAGGGAATATAAAAAGGTGATCGTTCGCCGCTTGTACCTCTTTCGAGGTCACTCTGACGGCGGTCTGGAGATAATCAACCAGGGAATCGATGACCGAATGCACGTTGGCTTTAGACACCAACACGTCCGGAATCCTGTCTAAACTAAGTAAGTAAGTATTGTACAAGTTTCGCGTAATCAGCCACCCTGGCCGGCGGCGGGCTGAAGTCTGTATTCTGACCTAGCTGTAGTACAATCGGGTGATGATCTGAATCGAGTTCGTGTACGACTTGTATGAGATATTTTTTAACAAAGCTACATCTAAAACTGACGGTCGGCAATTATCTTGATAGTCCGTGGGTTCCGGAGGGGCTATGACGTCAAAAGCGAGAACCCTACCTAGTTCGTCGAGTATCCTCCTAAACGAGAGGGACACGGACTATTCCAGATAACGTTCCCGCTATTGAGGTTAATAACTGAATCACCTACGTTAAGCAGCGCCTGCAAATCGGATCTAAGTAATTCTTTGTTCGGTGATAAATACGCGGAAACTAAAATAATATCCGAGTGACCGCTCGGGAAGGCCTCCACGGACATGAAAGGTGGAGGCGGAGGGCGGGGACAGCCACACAGAACACAGCTGGAAGGTTCGGGAGCGCCAGGAGTGCGCGCGCGGGCGGCGGCTACAGGCGCCCTAGGCGCATACCTCGCCTGATGGGGACGCTATGTGCGCGGCGCACGGCGACAGCCGCGATGATTCGCGGGGTGAGCCGCGTTACCGCAGAGCATACAACTGGGAGGATCGGGAGTGCCAGGAGTGCGCGCGCACTCCTTCGTGGCATGGTCTCCCAGGCACTTGACGCACCCGGGGCGAAAGTGTCAGTTCCTCGCCGATTGACCATAACATTGGCAGTTATGGCACTGCGACAGGGTATGGATCTTGTGGAGGAGCTCAGTGGTGATGCCGTTGAGATTGCATACGGATGTAAGATTAAAAATACCCTAGCCCTCCTGAGTGCGGTCAAGGAGAACTAAGACCATATTGTACGGGACGCGGGTGCGTGGGTGGTACATCCGAAGTACCTCACGCACGGGAAAGTTTTTCTCCTTAAGAGAGAGTGTGACGTCATCAATCGCGATTTCAGCCGGGACGCGGCGAAACACTACTCGAAGGAGGCGTTCCTCTTCGAAAACTAACGTAAAATACGCTAACTTCGATTCCCGAAGGAATCGAGTCAAAGCGCGATGGTCTGTTGTGGAAGAACATTTGACCTGGATACCCGCCGGAGTGTTGAGGGCGAACGTATAACTAATCTTTTCAAATGATTCGAGATAGAGGTCCACTGGGACTTATCTTGATTCGTACCTGGGGGCTGGGGGCGCAGTTTCCTAATTGCGGAACCCGTAGATTGGGAAGGAGTGAGAGACACGGAGCTAGGTCCACTCACGCGTGGTTTGGAGTTCGACAATATAGCCGGGGCTGGCACCCGAGCGCCACCTATGTTGGCAACTTTGCCGACTGGGCCTACGGAACCCGAATTAACGGACGACGTTTGTTTTATGAAACGGTTTTATAACCGTCACTATCGATCTGCGCTGAAGGCACGGGAGTCGCGGACGCGTTACCGGTCTTATTCAAGAAAGTAACACTATCGTTCTTATAAATCTTATCTCTTATCTTATCTTCTTAAAAAAAAAAAACAAAAGAAAAGAACACAGTTATTGCATTCTTTTGATTTTCCACTTTTGTCGGCAGTCCTTATGACTGCCTGGACTTTTTATAATTAATTTAAATCACATGATATAATTCCCACTAATTATATTTCACTTTTATTTTCTAGTAACACCTACATTGCCCTGACTTTTTTTTTCGATCTGGCTACGCTATTGACCAGGCAAGGAATTTACATCTTCGCCGGACTACACATTGACCTAACGAGCCTTCATAGCTTCACCGGACTACAAATATATTTTACTTCGATTCAGATCACGATAGTTATATCATGCAACATCTCGGCATCGTATCAAGGCTGCTGCAACTCAGAAAATGTCGCTATATGTTAATCAGCGTCTATTAATATTAATACATTAATACACTACTTATGCTACTATAATCTATTTTTGTATTTTGCCTGTTGTTTTTTGTGAGAAAAAAAACCGTTTTTGTATTTACTATGTTTTAAACAGCATGTATACATTATATTACGATGATATTCTGGTTTGAATGAGACTAAAAAGCATTTACTTACCTACTCGTCTGTACTATTTAACTGAAACCATAATTGAAATCACAGTAACTCTTGATAGAGTAACTCAATTTCAATAAAACATGGACTAAATGTTACTTCAGGATATCTTTATCTTTATCGTTTTCTTCCTGGTATTTTTACCATAAATGTTTAGCAGTGATACCTGCATAAGGTTATCATTCTTATTATATGTATAGATTAGCAGCGTCTTATTATATGTACAGTCAAGGTAAACAAACTAACCTTGGCATCTAACGGTAATACCGAATTATGCACAAAAGACAGAAATAAAACACTAAACTGTATATATGACACAATATAAGGTAGGTATATTAATTCACTACGTTATTTTCTAATCTTCATCCAAAGACAACAAACACGTCGTCAGAAAATGAAGCTGGTGCGGTATTTTTGAACTATTTTCTTTAAAAATTAAGTGAAGAGTGTGTGTGTATTATTTATTTATTTTATTATCTTTATCATAGTCATATATTTGAATGTATTTATATTCATATATGTATGTGTGTATGTATGTATGTATGTATAGGGGTAGATTTACGTTGTATTCACTTTATCAAGTCAGTACGTTATGTTTTTTTTAGTTATATCTCAATGTTAAGTTTGTAGGAACTCTATTTGCATGTTTACGTGCTAGTAACCTTTTTACTGCGACTCTCTCACTTCGTGTTATAAAATTTATATTACGAAATGTCAAATGGACGGTCTTCTGTTTTTGCATTGTCATGAGCTAGGAATCTGTCATTGCTAATATATTATTGTAAGTGTATAATTATTAAATGTTTTCCTAAACTGGTGACCCCGAACTGGGACACGAAAAGATGTCGACCAACGAAAAAAATGATTTATTAAAATACACTTCGCAAAACTCGGAAGAAACTGCACCTGAATTATTCAAAGTAGGTATAAAACTTCCTCCGTTTTGGCCAGAAGAACCCGAAATATGGTTCGCTCAAGTCGAAGCACAGTTCTCCGTTTCTGGCATATCTAGCGATACTACTAAATTTAACTACGTGATTGGTCAATTGGATCATCTGTACGTTCGAGAAATTAAAGACGTAATTACAAACCCGCCCAAGTCCAATCAGTACGAAAAATTGAAAACGGAACTAATCCGTAGAGTAAGTGATTCTCAGGAAAGGAAAACTAGGCAATTGCTTGTTCACGAAGAAGTTGGAAACCGTAAGCCATCTCAATTTCTGAGACATTTGCAAGGTCTAGCAGGGCCTGGAATACCACATAATTTTTTGAGAACTATCTGGATTGATAGACTTCCTCACAATGTACAGGTAGTACTCGCAGCTCAACCCACTGCTTCGTTAGAAACTTTAGCAGACCTTGCAGATCGTATCCTAGATATTACTTCAGCGGAGCACCATGTAGCCTCAACTGGTCAAGAAAACAGATTGGATGATATTTTAAAAGAAGTAGCTGCATTGCGTGACCAAGTACAACAACTAACATTGCAGCAGTCCCGAAGTGCGCGTTCTCGTACAAGAAATGTATCTCGATCCCGGTCTCCACCAACTCGACTGAACTCTAGTTACCGAAGATATCCAGTTTGCTGGTACCATATGAAATTTGGTAAAAAAGCCACACGTTGTTCAAAGCCTTGTGATTATCAGATGGAAAACTACAAGGGCAATCAATAATGGCGGCCAATGATTGCCCAAGTACTACAGGTCGCCTATTCATCACCGATCGCACATCAAAAATTCATTTTTTAGTGGACACTGGTAGCGATCTTTGTGTTTATCCTCGGTTTTTAGTAAAAGAGAAACTTAACAAAACAGACTACCAACTTCGAGCAGCTAACGGTTCTATAATCAACACTTACGGTCACATTAATCTTAAATTAGACTTTGGACTTCGTAGAAGTTTTACCTGGCGTTTTATTGTGGCAGACGTTACCAAAGCTATTATTGGTGTTGATTTTTTAGCATACTATCAACTAGTAGTAGATTGTCGTAATAAGAGATTGTTAGATAGCATTACAAGATTATCATCTGTTGCTTCATTAGTTTATGACTCTGCAAACATACATTCTATTAAAATACCTTTAGACAATACGATTTATCACAAAATTTTATTAGAGTTTCCTGAAATCACTCGACCACCCGGTGTAAATCGTACGACCACACACTCTACAGTACATCACATACGTACAACACCTGGCCCTCCAATATGTAGTGCACCACGTCGTCTTGCTCCAGATAAGTTAAAAATAGCTAAACAAGAGTTTGAAGAGATGTTAACAAGTGGAACAGCGCGACCATCCGAAAGTGCGTGGTCATCACCACTGCACCTAGCCCCTAAAAAAGATAATGGGTGGCGCCCATGCGGTGACTATCGGATGCTTAACGCTAGAACCATCCCAGACAGGTATCCTATTAAACACATTCATGATTGCACACATAACATAAAGGGCTGTAAGATATTCAGCACTATAGATTTAGTTAAGGCTTACAACCAAATACCTGTTTGTGAAACAGATATTCCAAAAACGGCAATTACAACTCCTTTTGGGCTATTTGAATTTCCATATATGACCTTCGGTCTTCGGAATGCTGGGCAAACTTTTCAAAGATTTGTTGATGAAATTACTAGGGGTTTAGATTTCTGTTATACATATCTCGACGATTTTTTGATTTTTTCAAAAAATGAAGCCTTACATAAAAA
>JACEII010000020.1:15262-26479 GCA_014332785.1 Antheraea mylitta
TTAACAGCTTCACCGGACTACAATAATTAAATAGCCATGACGAAAACCTTTGATTGTAGAAGTTCAAACATTAAAAAATCAATGAATTATGGTCGAATGTCGACCACTGGGCGCCCACTAGTATTATTAAAGACGTATAAAATTTTTAATTCTTGTTTATGTTAAAACCAAGTAAATAATTAGTTTTGTTTATGTTTTGTTTATAAAACCTTTGTGTAGGCGAATTATATATTTTGAAGATGGTAGATCCACGCTAAAGCAACTACTGGCTTCAGCATGAATGGGTCGGCTCGCCTGGGGTAGTGCCACCCTCTCACAGAAAACTGACGTGGAGTAACAGTGTTTGCATTGTTGTGTTTCGTTCCGTCATTGAACGTCGGTGGCCTATCTCTACTCACTTTCTCCCTCTCTTCTTTCCTTACCCCCTCCCTCCCCCAAAACAGGCTGGCAACGCACTTGCGACTCCTCTTGTGTTGCAAGTGTCTATAGACGGTGGTGATCACTTAACAATTGGTGACCCACCTGTTTGTTTGCCTTCTATGATATATAAAAAAAAAACTTTAATAAAAAACATATAAAAAACGAAATAAAAAAAATGTTTGGTATATAAAAATAAATTACTACTAGACTTTTTGAATAGCAACACAAAATAAACTTTGGAAATGTTTGTGATAGAAACGTACCACGTATAATCAAAAATTGGAAACAAAAGTAACGCAGAATAAACTTTTTGAATAGGAACACAAAATAAACCCTGAAAATATTTGCGATAGAACGTTATCACGTTACCATGGCAACGTATGTAATACTGACGCGAACACTCAGTGGAAGCACTCAAAATAGACCAATTTTGAGACATTCTTCATTAGTGTTCCACTCCTATTGATTTTAACGTGATGATATGTATCCTATAGCCATCCTCGATAAATGAGCTATCTATCATTGAAAGAAATTTTCAAATCGGACCGGTAGTTCTTGAGATTAGCGCGTCTAACCATACAAACAAACAAACTCTTCAGCTTTATATATTAGTATGGATATAGATGATAGATATGTATCATTGCAGAAGCAGCACGCAAAATCTACAAAATAAATTTCTACCATTTTTGTATAAATTACACTGCTTATTCTTGGCCCTTACCTAAAAAATAATTGTCACGATATCTCTATTTTTTAAATTTATATTTGGCAAGCAATCTTGCAGATTATTACTGCTACTGTCCTGTAGTTAATGATATTACAAGCGTCGTGTGAATATTTCAATATTCTAACAAAACGGTGGCTCCCTTGTTAGAACCTTCCAGGGAGTTTTTGTGGCATCGCAGAATTTCATAATCCGTGGTATTATTTTCAATCCATTTCACTTACGCACAATAAACTAACTACATTACGTACAATACCACCAAGTTTACAAAAAGTAGAGTCATATAATACAAGATTATGAATAAAATATAAATCCACAACATGACAGACTAAAATCCCGCAAAAACTCCATGCTTCCATTTAATATAAAAGTTTTCAAAATGTTATGAAACTACGATCTTTATGAGCATTACACATTAGCAATGGCAATTATTGCTATTTTACTTAGCAAGCCAAATGCTAATTTTATTTCACGCGCGAATAAATGTTGGTACAATTGTAATGGTATTCAACAAACAAAAATTGAATAATCAATGCAAATAGTGACAATGATATTATAACTCAAATATCATTGGTGAACATACAAAAGATGTTATCACTTCTTGTTAAAATAAAGAATGTTTTTCCTTATTTATATCTATTATATCTACAATTTAATTAATGTATTGAATCGAATATGCATAAATGTTTTGTTAAAATTCATGACGAGAAGAGGGTTGTTGAAGACATATCATCAAAACTCGACAGGTTAATAGCAACATACACCACAGACTGATTATCATAATATTAGTACGTGTACTTATGTTATTTTTAATTAATTAGGTAAGTATTGCAGGAAAACCTCTAAAAAGCTATGAATCCGAAACTAATAAAACTACAACAAAAAACAACTTTATTATCTCTTAATTATACCAATACTAGTTACAAGTCAAACAAAAAGAATAGAGCATGAGATATTTTTACAAAACAAGGCTACCGGTCCTTACCAACAATACAAAAACATAAGTTTTTTCATTTATTTATTTTATAATTATTAGGAAACTTAACCCAAGTTTCACAAATAGAAGTAAATTATTCAAGAAAGGATTTACAATTACTTGATAGTGAAAGAGTGGAAACTTATCAATAAAAGGGAGATGTCAATTTATCTATACTAATATTATAAAGAGGTAAAGTTTGTGAGTTTGTGACGTTGTGATGTTGTGACGTTGTAGGGGGTAATCGTAGGAACTATTGGTCCGATTTGTATAATTCAGTGTTATATAGCTCATTCATCGAGAATGGTTATAGGCTATATATCATCACGCTAAGACCAATAGGAGCGGAGCAAAGATGAAAAATGTTTAAAAATCGGGATGTTTTTTCCTTTTGAGAACTGCTGCGTGTTAGTGTATCTATTCCACGCGAACGAAGACGCGGGCAGAGGCTAGTATTTAGGTAAGGAAACAGCAGTATGAAATAAATCGAAATTCTTTTTGATTGTGTTAAACTGCTTACAGGCACTTATTATACAATTATTATTACTATTAACAGTCATAAATGGTAACAGGTAAAAAAATTTTTCTCGAACTGACTACGCTATTGATCTGGCAAGGTCTTAACAGCTTCACCGGACTACTAAGGCGAGCGCTTAGGGCACTCATCCGATTTTATTCGACAACTAGCTCAAGGGTATACGGCACACCTCCGCTTGAGCTGTTTCCTGATACGTGCAATTCGCGACCTATCTGAGCTGATCTAAGCTAACTATTCATACATATATGAGTTGTTGGAACATGTTGGAACAGGAATTGTATGTGTACCAAGCATACATACCTCAACAACTCTTATATATATTTCGTATCGGATAATTTTCTAAACTATTTCAGTTCGATAAGGGAAAGAAACAAAACCCTTTAACTTTTATGTGTAAGCATGATGCGTGGACGTGTGTGGGGGTGATTGATATATGTAATGTTGTTGCAGTGTTTTAAAGTTTTGTGTCACTGTATAGCGCGAGCATCACACTCAAGGGCTCCACGCTGAGGGAACGGACCTAGGCTTGAGCCACTGCCGAGGGGGGCCTAATCTGGTGTGCGGGAGCGAAACTTACCCCCAGTGTAACAGGTACAGGAACTGCAAACTTCTGAAGTAAGCAGAAATAGGAGGATAGAATTTGATATCAAAACAATGAGGAAAGCCTTTTTCGTTAATGCTAAAAATGTTGTTTTATTTTATGATACATAGTCCCAATAAAACAATGAACAAAGATTTTTTAATGAAAAAAACGAGAATCTACTAGTGAAATTACCTCTACGTATGATTGTAAAACTCATCATCTCCCATATGACAAGTACGATATGATACCTATATAATATTATAAAAAGATATGTTATTATTAACGTGAAAGTGGGTTTGTTTGACTTTCTCACCTAACATATTCAATTTATTAACGTAAAATTTTGCATATGTTATCCAGGATATAGAAAGGAAGATTCTATGGTAGTCGTATATTAAAAAAAAAAGAAATACTAATAAAAGTCATTACACAATATAAAATTCAGATTTTTGTCTGTATGATTAATATAGAAATCTAAACTTTTGTATAACCATAAAATGCGTATCATAGATATTCTCAGCGACAACCTGATAAAAGTCTAAAACTTTATACATAGCGATAGGTATTTTAGACTGAATTAAATCTGAATTTTTAACGTGATAACGTTTTGTAAATCAATGAACGCAGGCTGCACGCACGAAAAAGCATGACTCATTGTCACGTTCCGCTTGAGCCGAGCGTGCAAGCGAGAGCGCAGAACAAGCCATAGAGAGGCACAATCGGCATAAGCGTTCGGCTTGTTATAGGTCGGAGGGTTGGTTGTTCGGTCGCGTCTGTCTGTCTATCTATTAGCGATACACTCAAAAATGACTGAACCGATTTTGTGAGGAAAAGTGATTTGTGAGTAAGGTTTCCGTATAGGATTTGTCAAGGATTATAATCACGGTGGGACAGCGTCCGCCAGGCTCGCTAGTATAGATTAATACGATTCATAAAAGTATGCAATTGTTCATCAATGTTTTCTTAAGAGGTTGTCGCTTAAAATTATCATGCGTAAACGGAATTTACATATAACCAGTTTTTTTTAGCTATTATTTTTCTGTAAGATATGTTGTATGGAGAAGGGTGTCGTGTTTTTTTGTTAACCAATCCCTAGATAAAAGATTTAGACATTTATTCAGTAGTAGTTTTTAATTAAAAAAATAATGATTTTTGATAATGACAAAATGGCCGAAGATGTTAATCACACTAAACTTATAGAGAAACTGGCTCTGAAATATAGCTGCAAGAACACACCAATAGGTACTTGGTAACATATTCTCAATTTAAAGGTGGTAGCTAGCCAGGCAAGCTCAGAAAAAGCCCTACCGGCATATTATGGTTTCGTCGCAACGTTTCCTTTCAACGAAAGATTTGAGTCTGCCGCAAAGATTTAAACCGACGTCGAACGATCCAGCCTTCAAATATGGTATCAGTTGAGTTATCATCGCTTTAACAATAGAATATGTGCTACTCGGATAAAATGGACAAAACTCGACACTTAGCGTTTTAAATTTCCTGCGGGATTGTAGCAATTGGACCATGATTAACTGTAGGCCTGTATTGTTTACACATAATAAAGTCAGATGTTTCATGATTAAACTCTGTGAGGTGGGCAAATACGTACTCCGATGTCTACAGGCTGACTTGTGGGGTAAGACAGGGTGGTCTTACCTCACCAAAACTTTTTAATATATATATATGAATCAGTTGCTTGTCGAGCTCAGCAGTACCGGTGTAGGTTGCTCCGTGGACGGTAAAATTGTTAACAACGTTAGTTATGCGGATGACATGGTGCTGTTGAGCCCCTCGATAAGCGCTTTGAGAAAGCTTACTAAAATTTGTGAAGCCTACGCGTCAACACACAGACTACGATACAATTAAAAAAAAAAGTGAGCTATTGGTTTTTAAAGCAGGAAACAAAACCTATTCTGAATTGCCGCCAGTAGTTCTTTGTGGGACTCCCTTAAAAAAGGTTACAGAATTTAAATTCTTAGGACATTGGGTAACAGAAGATCTCAAAGATGACATGGATATAGACAGGGAGCGAAGAGTGTTGGCTGTAAGGTGTAATATGCTGGTACGCAGGTTCAAACGTTGCTCTTAACAAGTTCAAATAACTTTATTTAAAGCTTACTGTCAGTCTCTTTATACGTGCAACCTGTGGGTCAGATATACACATAAATCCTACAATGCTCTCCGTAAACAATATAATAATGGATTTCGTATGATGTTGGGGCTGCCCCGTTACTGTAGTGCATCAGCAATGTTCGCGGTGGCCCACGTTGACAGTTTCCCAGCTATTGTTAGAAAAAAGACAGCTTCTCTGATGCATCGCGTACGGGACAGCACCAACAACATAACTCTGTGTTATTGCAAATAAACCAGACAGTCCATGGCTGAAACATTTTGTAGCAACACACATAAGAAGGGAGAATGTGTTATAAATAGATCAATAAATTATAAATTATTGTATTTTGTAAAAATAAATTTAGTTTAAGGTCTCAAATATGAATGTACTAACATAGGTTTTAAGAAACATCTTTACTAACACAATTTGTTTTGACTCTAAATGTCTGAAATAAAGATTATTATTATTATCATTATTAAAAGACGAATACGAGTAATTGCATCCATTAAAACTTCAAACAACGTGGTAATACTATATACAACAAATCTAATGGATAAAACTGAATTCTTTATTGTGAATCAAGGTATGATAAACACTACCTACAGTTTTCGTGGAACATATGGTCGAACCACAAATTGTTTTATTATCAAAAGGTTCGAGTAAAAATTGAAGCAAATTAATATCGGAGCAAATACTAACCTGTCAACTCAGCGGTGCACTTAGATACAAATAGCACAATAAGACCAAAGCCAGTAATAGTCTTAAGCTCTTTAAGTCTTAGGCTTTAATGAGATCAATTAAAAAGAAGCCACAAAGAACCATATAGTCGCATTTTTACCGACCCTCCTGATTTAATCACGTCAGCGAACGATCAGTACCAGTCTGTCCCTCGAAACAGAGAGTGCTCACGCACACGCCCGCGTAACCACAAATCACGCCGCCGTGGTCTGGGGGTTAATTTCGCTCCCACACACCCGATTAGGCCTCCCATGGCAGCGGCTCAAGCCTAGGTTCGATCCCTCGGTAGGGAGCCCTTGAGTGCGTTGCTTGCGCGATACGGTGACACACAAATATACATCACTGCTACAACACTACACGATCACCCCCACACACGTGCACGCCTACACGCTTACACATGAAAGTGTAAGGGTTTACTTTTTTTTTCCTTATCGAACTGAAAAACTCAATTTTCCGATAATAAATATATGGAGGAGTTGTTGAGGCGTGTATGCTTGGTACACATATACGTTTCAACAACTCATACACATATGAATAGTTAGCTAAGATAGGTCGCGATTTTGCATGCAACAGCCAAGCCGAGGTGTGCCTTGCATCCTTGAGCTGGTTGCCAAAATAAAATCGGCTGAGTGCCTTATGCGCTCGCCTTAGTAGTCCGGTGAAGCTGTTAAGACCTTACTGGGTCAATAGCGTAGACATTTCGAAAAAAAAAAATATAGTCGCATAAATAGTGAACAGGCGCTCATAAATGCATTTAAATTTTTTAGGAAAGTATACTTATTGAACATGTTACCAGCCTTATTGGAAGTATTCCAAACTGGTCCAGAGAATAAAGGTGGGTAACTGTGGACATTTACATCATTCTGGTTTATTAATGGTTTACATAGAGATTAACTAGCTTCTAATATAATGTTTTGTTCAATTGAATTTCATACATCAAAATATAACATCGTGTATTAATAACGTGTATCAGTAATTATTGGTATTATTGCAACTACACTTTATGTGTAGATTATATTTTACCTTGAAAATAACTTACGGGCTTATTTATAAATCACTCTGATATGTTATGTTTTTGTTACATTTAAATAATTAGCGATCATTGCATTGAAGCACCTCAAAAACTGTTAAAGACTTTGAACAGTATGAAGTTTAATTATTTCCATTACCTGTTACAAATTAAACCAAGATTACATCTAAGTTATTGTATTTGAATGAGTACTATCAAGATTATTTTTCCGAATGAAACAATACTAAACATGAGATTATTTTAATATTAGTACAGCGGGTATAGTTATATACTTCAAATATTTTAAATATAATATTTTTCGATACTCTACTTTTAATACATAATTTATTTTATAATTTTTTTTACCATTACTAAAAGTTTTATTGAACGTATTATAATATTCTTACAACTTATCAGATTTTTAATTATATGTACTTCTGCTATAGTAGAATCGATTGAAGATTAAATATACAAAAAAGTCGATTTCTAAACAAACGAAATAAAATGTCTGGTTTAAATTATTTTTTCTTAACGATTTTAAAATTATAGTTCACGTCAACCTTTTTGACTCTTAAGTAGAAGCAAAGAACACAAATTTAGGTATTAGAGAGACACAGAAGAGGTAGAAAAAAAGCGACACTCTCCCGTTCGTATTTCTTACCCCTTCTGCACCCACGCTGACACGTGTGTCACTGTCTGTGCTAGTTGCAGTACAGTCGCAGTCAGAATAGTTTTGTTACTATTAATTACATGTTGTTGCTATTTTCATTGCTTTTTTTCTATTGGAATTAGCTATTTTCATGTTTTCCCCTCTTTATTGTTACTTGATTATATTTGCTACTATTAATAGTTACTAATAATGAAATACATTCATAGTAAACTAATAAATTGTAATAAATATTTGTTTATATTTCGTAGCGCCTTCCATAGAAACATTACTTTTCGAAGTGGTTGGGTGGGTCATTTATTATAAATTATTTGATTACTATGAATATATTTCATTATAAATAACGCTACTGTAGCGACCCGTAGAATGTCTGTACAATATATGCTACAAGATATATCCTACAGAAAAAAATACTGTATAAGGCGAATCAGTCAGTTAAAATAAGCGATCACTCAAAACTCACCAATTTTATGTTATCTGGAGTTATATAACTTACTTATAGTAATGTCATTTTTTTTATTCTATCTATTAGGGAGTCACATAAGCTTTCAAAATATAATAATCTAAAATCTAATCTTACTTTCGTTGTTTTTCTCATCTCGAAGCTGACAAATTAATACAAAATGTAAAAATAATTGAACATCTTGTTCGTGCTTAGTGGAGTTTATAATACATACAACTATATCATAAAATTGGTGAAAAATAATAAATTACACAGGAAAAACAGTTTTATTAATATATGTTTTACAATTCCAGACATTAAACCAAATTCCGGCACGAACTCAAATATTAATATCAAGGAACTAAATTTTAGAAGTATTATTTTGTAACAATATTGCGAATAATCACGCCATATATCAATTTGTCACCAAAACCTAAGTGAAGAAATAGAAATAGATAAACTTATATTTCCTGGTAGGCGTATGTCTATTCGGAGTCTTGAAACTTGCACATGTTCCTCAGACATGTATGTGTGATGGGAGGTCTTGAGCTATGTAATATTTTAGCGGTACATTGTTGAAAAATTTGTTATTGAAATCGTAGAAGTATCCGGTTATTACCTTCTTGATAATCTTCCAAACAACGTCCATAACAATCTTCCAGTTTTCATTCAGTAGCTTGACAATTATTTCGCCTGTAACAAAATGTCATAATATTTTTGTTAAACCTATATACACTTTAAACTTATATTAAATGTATATATCAAAATCAAATAGAGATCTACTATCGTGCATGCATTACTCAAGGACTATTGAACTGATTTCGATCAAATCACTTTGTTTATCTTAGTACAGGCGTTGACCTTAACTAAAAGTAATCAAGATAGCTTCAATGAATATAAAACTGTTTAAATTACAAATTTGTATAAAAACTCCACGTTCAATTGATGATTTTCATGCCTTAGAGAAATAGAGCAAGCTTTGTGGTGCTCGTGTTGTATCTTCTATATATAAAATATATTTTGAAATAATTAACGAAGCAGACAAAGTTTTGGGTATGGTATAATAATATAAATTACACTGCGTAACTTCAGCCAGGTTTGTCCTTTGTACTATGCTGCAATGCTAAGAGAAGATTAAATGTCAAATGAACAGTATATCGTTGCATGTTACTGGCAGTATTATGTTTATCGTAGCATACTTTATTTACTCAACTTGTTGAGATATAATATGTATGAATATAATGGTACATTTATATTTCATTGTCACTTACTTTCACGCATTTAAATAACTTGAAATATTGTACATGTATCAACAACACAATTTCATATCCGTAAAAGCCATAGATTCAAGTGTGTATTCTTAGGCATAACAATAAAGTTGGCTCAGTAAAAGAGCCATGAAATTGATTGTTACTGCAAAAAATGATAACCAAATACTTACTTGCATAATCATTTCCTACTCCTTTATCAGCGTGGAATTGTACTTTGCCCAAAATATCAAAAGAGAATTTTGATTTTTCTAATTGGTTGTTAATATACGAGTCGTGGTCTCGTTTTACTAAGTCGAAGGGGTAATCACCCGAAATTTTCAATTGCTCTAAAATATTAATAAAAATATAGATCAAGTTATACTAAAATTGTAGTTTTATACGTAATTAAATGCTACATTTAGTCAATAAATTACTAGTTTAACCCGTACCTATTTCAATTCGTCCACTTCCTTCACCATGTAGTACTTCCTTTCCCATAAAAATTTTGACGAGAGGATTGTCTGAGGCAGCTCTATATTTAGCTTCTACCAAAATATCACAAACAGTTTCAAAAGATACTAGTCCGAGTTCAAAATTTGTACTAAAAATAAAATTAAAAATATTTATAATTTATTTAAAAACAAATGCGATAAACTGGTTAGATATTGACTTGTTGAGGATTACTTTGTTAATGCAGCTGGCGAATCACGTTCAATTTGAGGATTGTGTCAAAACATTCTGATATGCTATTACGTTCATACCACATATTTTTGATAGAATGTTTAAATTTACTATAAAATACCAAACCTTGTTAAAGAACTACTATAAGTAAACTTACAAGCTTAATGTATTTAAATGTGAAAACCAGTATCTAAACCTAGATGTTAAGAATACCTTAAGAAATTACAACAAAAACAAAAAATATTGTATTAATAGCTTATTACTTAATACTTACATATATTTCAAAACACTGCAACCTTTAATTCCTTTTACATTACCTTCAGTTATATAAATATCAATAAAACCATATACAGGAATATGTGTTCCTTTAATATCCAAGGGGTCAATACTATTGATATCTAAATCTTGAATTCCTGTTGTTCCGACATTGCGTAAAATTAATTGCATCACAGTTTTTTGGCATTCATGATCCCAAGTTGTACATTTTGGTAATGTATCGACTAGAACAAAATACATTTTATATTTATACACATACATTGTACAAATGTACAAATTTTCACATAATGTTAATTCATTAATAGGTAGGGTGCGTTTGAACACACTATTATACGAAGTCGAATGATGATGTGTCTGAAAGTGTTAAAAGGAAAATCTTCCAAATGAGCTCTCAAGTGTGTAGTACTTGCACTTAACTACATATTTTTAACAATATGTCTTTTACCAATGTGTATCTCTAATACTATACTATGATGTTATCAGGATATTTGCTCTTCAAGAAAACTTAAGTTAATTTTAGATTTCTAACACATGGACGTCGAAACAGTGACTAAATTTACCACAACATAGACTTCGAAAGAATTTACAATTGTAATATAACAGGAGGCAGTAAATAGTAATGGATATATTAAAAGGAATTTTGCAAAATATATTAAATTTTGTTTAGAAATATACGATTCACACTATCTATCAAGACATAGTTTATTCTATATATCTAGAACAAACTAAGCTTATACATACAAAGAAGTGTCCTACTGTTCGCGACAAAATATAGTGATTAGTGTTGCGTTTTATTTCCATGT
>JACEII010000020.1:26489-104847 GCA_014332785.1 Antheraea mylitta
TGTGAATCATCGACCAGCGGACAAGTTTCAAATTGTAAGTCCGATATTACCCGCCGAGGCTACAATACCGGCGGGAGCGGCGCACACGTGTCGAGATGTGAGGTACTATAAGCAGTTGCTATAGACAACAAAGGGATTCTACGCCAGCTTACAAAACTTACAACGGTTCCTACAGTTATTGAAAACAGATGCGCGAACGCTAGAGTTTTCAGCTACAAGAGTTGCGGCGGGAGTATGTTCGCGACAAAATATAGTGATTAGTGTTGCGTTTTATTTCCATGTAGTACTATAGTGTTCTGTGTAGAAATAATGCCTAGATTTAGTATAGATTGATAGTTAGATAGTATAATTGTTGTAATTGTAATGCATTTCTATTGTAATTCTTAGATATAGTTTAGAATGTTTAAGTTACTAGTTGTAAGAATATTTGTAATCATTATTTGGAAATAAAAAGCAAGCGAAGGGTACTCGTTGCGCCCCCACCCCGCCCCGTGTTGTAGGTTTAGCCGATCCCCGACGCTGTGCACGTGATTTCTAAGTGCTCTGATTGGCGGAGCACTGCCGGCGTCGGGCGAGCGACCCCGGGGCCGTATAGGCAAGGCCCGGAGCATGGGACATTCAGGCGCGGGCGTCATAGAGAACGGTCAAATAGTAACCGCGTAATAGAGTCGAATAGACAAATACTAATAGTCAGTGATAGTAAATAGTCTATATAGACATTCAGGCGCGGGCGTCATAGATAGCAGTCGTCCCGCGTAATAGTGAATAAGCTGTTTTAGAACGAGTCGCCATAGAGATACATAGTTTATTACGTCCAGATACGGAGCGCCCTTCGCTCCGTTGCTCACTAGTTATAGTCTTTTATTGCGAGAAATCCTAATCGTCGTTTCTTCGAGATTCAACTTTGGAACCAGCATTATAGTCAGTTGAAAGTCATTCGGAGGTGCCTTTCACCTACTAATATCGTAATTGCTGAATAGTCCTAATTTAAAAGTATATTCAGGCCTATAAAAAACGTCCCTTTGCAAAAACACGAAAAAAAAATAGCGATAATGATTTAGGGAATACTTTAGTCTACATATCAAATATCAATATTCATAAATCTTATACATAAATATTAATCAAAATAAAAAATCAATCTCATCAATCAATCAGTCTTATATCTGGACCCTTACGTGAAACTTTCTAGCTTTGTAGCACAAACATGCAATGGAATACGTTCAAAAAATAATTTTGAAAGAATAGATAAAGAATGTGTAAAGATTCTCCTCTAAGTTCAATACAACTATGGTTGTTGTATTTGAAAAACAAATTATAAAGAACGAATTGTTGGAATGCTGTAACGCTAGTGGGCTCAGGAATTTGAAACAGTCACTTAGCTAAGATGATTAACATGTAAATAAATGAGCTGTTAATGATTGTAAAACTCGTGAAACCCATTATAAGAGAAACCTCAATATATGTATTGATTGTCTTTCTAATATATGCTTTCGAATGGATGAAACATGTCTATGTAAATACATATGTGCGTAAGAACTTACCAAATGCTGAATTGCAGGATACAGATGCAGTATACACTGCAATCAGTAGTAGTATATTGTAAAAAGTCATCATATCGTTTGGTCGTAAAATGATCATGAAACTACTTTTATGTGGAGTAAACCTCTGGTTTTATATAAAATGAATTAAAGTCAAAATCATATTTCAAAAAATACACCGACCTCATACATGTAATTATATTAAATTCATATAATTATATTTTTGAGTTCTGTATAATTTTTTTCTTTTTGTTTAATAACATATTTTAGTTACTATTAAAAGGAATAAACGTAAGGAATATATTTACATCAATGGTTTCCAATTTAGTCTCATGGTGTCATGGTGATGGAGTAGTTACGAGGAAACACTAACATTGTTTATTCCATATAAGGGTGATCCGCTGTTCTATTCCTTGGTGATAGAACTAGATCATATATTTTTCTGGTATGCATTTTAGATCTCTCACTGACAGTGTCCTATTTTTTAATTTTTGAATTTACACTTTTTTGGCGTCTTTGTGAATAAAGAAGGGAAAGACTCTACGCTATTGCTACTTCAGGACAACGCTACACATAGTTCATGACAGGAGGTCGCTTAATTAGAGGAACTGCGGTTGGAATTACTCCAATACCCACTATTCCAACCGGACCTAGCTCCAACAGCTTTACGCAAGTTTTTTCGGAATTTGAACAATTCCATACAATGAAAATATTTCTAATCCGATAAGGCAGTTCAAATTGCCTTCAAAAATTGCATTGGTTATCGCTCCCACATTTTTTCAGCAATAAAATAAACAAACTACCTATAAACTGCGTACTGTATCAATAATAAGGAGTCATGCTTTAACTGATTATTAGATATATCATTTCATAATATCATTTTTCGTTTTACTTTATCCATGTAAAATGCTAATTTCATTTAATATATGAGGGCCTCGTATTATAATCTCATATGTGACTTTGTTTGTCCTTTTGGTTGTGAAGCTTTCATGTCCAAACCACTCAACGGAACATCAAGAAATTTTACAATGACTTTCTTAGTGGTACAGAAAAGGTCATAGGGCATTTTTATCACAATAAAAGTATTGTTCTTGATAGACTGGTCAAATCTACATTAACGCTAGTTAAGCCACGAGTAGAAGCTAGTATTATAATTTATAATAATAAATACCAAAAGAACCCTAGAAAACTTGTTCCATTTCATATGTTCTATGGATATAATAATACTGATAATATTTCTAAAATAAATTATTTCATTATTATTCTGAACATACATTTGGTTGTGTTGGCCAATTTTTGAATTTAATCATAATATTATCCACATATTTTGTTTTTCCGGAAACATGTGTAACAAATAATTATGACTCAGGAATAAAATTAGCAGCAAGTTAACATAAATAAATTTCAAATTATTCTTGAATCGTTATTTTATTTAATTGAAATATTATTGCTAGAATAAACTATCCATTTTGGGATGAATTTTACTCCTTGTTTACTAAAGTTAAAATAAAATGAGATATCTATTTTTTTAAGTATTATTTTCAATTCTTATACTACAACCATTTTCGAAGGACGTACACTCCCCGTGTAAAAAGTTTCAAAAAAATCTACCCATGTTCGTCACGCACGTTTTCTTAAGCAGTAATTATGTCGACTAATTTTTAAAACTGAGTATATTTAATATTTTAGGTGGTTTACAATCAATAAGAGTTATTATTAACAATTTGTATATCTACTTCGTGAAAACCAAAGACGCATATACTTCCTGAATATAAAGATTTATTATTGCTAGTGGGCGCCCAGTGGTCGAAATTTGACCATAGTTCATTAATTTTTTAAAGTTTGAACTTTATTAGGGTTATTTTGTCAAAGGATATATTTCTATTCAAAGGTTTTCATCATGACTACTCATTTTCCATGACCTTTAATTATATAAACATAAAAAATCTATGTGTAAATGAAAATTGAAAGTAATTATAACTTTGAAACAAAAAAAAAACAAGTGGTAAAGCTGTCAAATTCTAAGTAAACATAACTTTACGAAAATAAAGAAATTCGTCGTAACCCATGATACAATTTTCAATTAATTTTACATGACACCATGAGTGGGTGGTATTTTTGGGCGATATTAAATTTAATGTAGTCTGTTCATTATGAGAAATAGTGATATGCCCAGTATCATCTTTTGGAAAAGTAATAGACACACACTAAAATCAAATGATGACTCCAAAACAAAGATATTTTTAATACTATCCTTAACTTTTGGAAATAAATTCATTTTTGTTGCTACATCAGGTTGAACTGCATCATTGTAACCGCGGAGGTCTAAGTCATGGATTAGTTTTACGAACAAAATCTATATTTTGACTATGCAAAGTATTATTTGGCTCAATTTTTTTATTAAACCATCATTTGAAATGAGTTCATCATAAAAAATAAAAAAAATATTACCAAAGTCAATGTACTCTTATGATAACATGAAGGCAAGTGAAACGAAGTAAAAAAGCACTTCTGTCTCCTAAAAATTTTGACATCCAATAAAACCATAGAGAATAATATTTTTATCAGTATATTTTTATCAGACCACGGCGGCGTGATCTGTGGTTACGCGGGCGTGTGCATGAGCACGCTCTGTTTCGAGGGACAGGCTCGTACTGATCGTTCGCTGACGTGATTAAATCAAGAGGGTCGGTAAAAATGCATCGCGGACGTCTTTTATAACGCGCAGCCTTAGGTACGGGTTCAGAGTTTGCGACGGATACCACTAAAGGATTGGGGTGATTCGCGACTTTTTCAAAATAATTAATCGTAAGTGATTTTACGTACGCCCAGATAGAAGGGATCTCTAGGTTTCTATGGAGATCGACTCTCCGGATGTACTACGGGACACCGGTCACTTTACGTAAAACACGATTTTGGAGAACCTGCAGCTTATCAAAGTTATCTTTGGAAATATGCGCAAAAACGGGGCAGCTATATGTCATCACGGGACGGATACACGTCTTATACAAAGTGAGCTTGTGTCTGAGGGACATCTTACTCTTATGACAAAGCAACGGATGGAGACGACCCAAGACCATAGCGGCCTTGTTTCGCACTCTGTCTATATGTGAATTGAACTTTAAATGTCTATCTAATGTAACACCGAGATATTTGACCTCTTCGACCCAAGGGATATCGATTCCGTATAGCCTGATGGGCTCAACTTTATTAGCGGGTTTCGTGGGATCGAAGAGTATTGCGGCACTCTTATCGGGATTAACTTCTATGCGCCATCGACGAAACCATTCACCGAGAGTATGAACGGCTTTTTCGATGCGCTTCCTAAGAAAGTCCGACCGCCAGCCGGAAGTGTAAATAACGGTATCGTCAGCGTAACAACCTACCTCGACTCCCCGAGACCGAGGTAGGTCACAGATGAACAGATTGAAGAGCGTGGGCGCGAGTATGCAGCCCTGTGGCACACCTGAACGTATCGGGTGGGGCAGCGATAGTTCACCATCCACACTGAAGCGGAATGTCCTATCAGTGAGCTAATCGCGGATAATATGAATTAACCTATCCACCGGATAGGTGATTCGATTAATCCGTTATGGAAAGGGTCAGTGTTATCAGTGTTTGGCGAACACTGTTTCCCTAAGCTTGCGGCAAGGCATTCTGCTTTATCAATGCTATCGAACGCGGGAGGCAACCCGGGGCCTCTGTCGAGAGGGAGCATTGGAGAGACCATATCTGATTTGAGAGTTCGCGCTAGAGTCCAGTACGACAGGTGAGATGGCTGGAGACCCTCCAGGAGTCTGTCCCACCTGTCACCCCGGATCTCAGAAATACGAGACTTGACTGTTTTTCGTAACGAACGTAAACGATCGCGATTCTCTACAGACGGGTAAGTGTCGTAAGTTCGAGTCGCGGCGTTCTTTTCCGTGATCAATTCTCTCACGTCGTCAGGGAGTATAAAACGGCGATCGTTCGTCGCTTGTACCTCTTTCGAGGTCACCCTGACGGCGGTCTGGAGATAATCAACCAGGAAATCGATGCCCGAATCCGCGTCGGCTTTAGACACCAACACGTCCGGAATCTTGTTTAAACTACTAGACAACGGATTTTCTTTAAAATATTGAACGAGTTTCGCGCAATCAGCCACCCTAACCGACGACGGGGTGAAGTCTGAATTGTGATCTAACTGTAAAAAAACCGGGCGATGATCTGAATCAAGTTCATGTACGACTTGTATGAGTCGTACAGGAAGCGTGATATTTTTTAAGAGAGCTATGTCTAAAACTGTGGGTCGGCAATGATCTTGATAGTGCTTGGGTTCCGAAGGGACTATGACGTCAAACTCGAGAACCCTACCTAGTTCGTCGAGTATCCTCCCGTTACGAGAGGTACACGGACTATTCCAGATAACGTTCCCGCTATTGAGGTCCCTCGCTATAATAACTGAATCTCCTAAATTATCTAGCGCCTGCAAATCGCATCTTAGCAATTCTTTGTTCGGTAGCAAATACGCGGAAACTAAAGTAATATTCGAGTGACCGATCATACCTAACTTACACACTGACACTTCCATATTGGTTAGCGCGGGCGGATCTAACGGCATGCAGTACAACGAACGCCTAAAATAGATTAACGTGCCACCTCCGCGGGTGACACGGTCGTTCCTGACTATACAGTAATTCGCGATTCTTGGATTACGCATACTCGGCTTTAACATCGTTTCCTGGATGAGAAAAACGTCAATCTATCTATAGCGCAAAGAGTCAGCTACTAGATCACGCTGTGTTCGAAGGGATCTCACATTGAAAAACGAGAGACATAGACCGCGTGGTTTTACTTTATTAAGACCCGTGAGTTTTAAAACTTATTTAAAAGAGGGTGACCGGGCGAGTCGCAAACATTTCTAGAGCTTATTTTCTATTGCTATTCAAAAACTTTAGTAATAATAATATTCGTCCAATAAGACAGTCGAAGGAATTAACCCATACTGCCAATTCTGAAGTTGTCAATATAGTAGTTTCCTTCTATGTCCAAGTTAATGTAAAGGTATAAGCGCCAAATCCTCTATATAATATTTCATACGTTTTTATCTTCTTAATTTTCAAGACCACAGAATTCATGCTCCGTGGTATTATTTTTCATTCATTTCACTTATGCACAATAAACGAACCATATTACATAAAACGTCACCAATTTAACACAATATAGAGACAAGTAACACAAGATTATGAATAAAATATAAAATTCACTACATGACAGACTGAAATCCCTCCAAAAACTACGTTAGTTTTATTCCCAAATTTTGACTTGTGATATATTACGTATTATAAAAGTAAAGTGAGTGTAATTTATATTAAAATAAATAGTGTGTATATAATATTAAAATAAATACTTTTTGGTGAATAAATATATCTTTGATGTTACAAATATCAACAATTTTTTTTAATTCTGTCGATATGTCTGTTTTTTTATTTGTTTCGGGAAATCTCCGAAACGGCTTGACCTATTTGAACAGATTTTTTTTTCTTAGAAACGACTACGCTATTGATCTAGCAAGGTCTTATAAGAAAGTAATGAGAATATTAAGCTATACGTTATCGAACAATATGTGGTAAATATTTTATTATATAAATATAATATATCCTTATTGTTGACATAATCAAGTTATTAATATACCTTGCTATAATTGAAATCACATATAAACATATGACTTTCAATTATATTTATTCTTAGAGACCAGTACAATGTACGTCACACGCGCATGTTTACAGTGAACAACATAGTTTTGGTCAATTTCACACATACGAATGCACGGATAACAGTTCATCACAACATAGTGTCAACAAAGTCGTGTTTCACGTCTGTCTATATGTGTGTTCGCGATAAGATCAAAAACGTATCTTCATATCGTTTTAACCAATATACAAAATGATTTTTGGGCAAGGTTTAGGTATAGTTTGTCTTATTATTAGAGCGGGTATCGTCTGTTGAACTCGCTAGCTTAAAATAATGCAGCTAATTAGTTAGTTATTTGCCCGTAAAATTCCCGTTCAAATATTACTTGCAGTCCGTTGAAGCTGTTAAGACCTTACTAGGTCAATAACGTAGTCATTTCTAAGAAAAAAAATCGTTCAAATAGGTCCAGCCATTTCAGAAATTACCCGGAACAAATAAAGAAACAGACATATCGACAGAATTTAAAAAAAATGTTGATATGTCTAACACCGCAGATATATGTATTCATCAAAAAGTATTTATTTCAATATTATATACACACACTTTACTCTTATAATACATAATGTACCACAAAACAAAAATTCAGAACAAAACTAACGTAGAAGAAACTTTTTGAGGAGTTTTTGGCGGTATTTCAATCTGTCATGTAGGGGATTTTGTATTTTATTTATAATCTTGTGTTATTTGACCCTATATTGTGTTAAATTGGCGGCGTTTTATGTAATATGATTTGTTTATTGTGCATAAGTGAAATGAATGAAAAATAATACCACGGAGCATGTGTTCTGGGGTCTTGAAAATTAAGAAGATAAAAATTTACGAAATATTATATAAAAGATTTGTCGCTTATATCTTTACATTAACTTAGACATAGAAGAAAACTGGGTAGAGAATACATAAGAACTACCTATATTGCCAACTTCAGCATTGGCAGTATGGATTAATTCCTTCTCCTGTATTGATGGACAAATATTATTACTATTAACCTTTTAGAATAGCAGCACAAAATAGACTTTAAAAATGTTTGCGATAGCAACGTATTACGTATAATCAAAAACTGGAATTAAAAATAACGTAGAATAAACTTTTGAACAGGAACACAAAATAAACCCTGATAATATTTCCGATAGAATGTTATCATGTTACCATGGCAACGCATATAATAATGACACTGACACGCAGCGGAAGCTTCCAAAATAGCCCGATTTTGAGACATTCTTCATTAGTGCTCCGCTCCTATTGTTTTTAATCTGATGATATGTAGCCTATAGCCATCCTTGATAAATGAGCTATCTAACATTAAAAAAAAAACTTTCAAATCGGACCGGTAGTTCTTGTGATTAGCGCGTTCAACCAAACAAACAAACAAAGAAAGAAACTCTTCAGCTTTATAATATTAGTATAGATATCAGATTGATGATTAAATATATAAAAGAGTTGGTATCCGAATAAACGAAACAATATATAGTGATATAGTTCGCGTCCAACTTTTTGACCTCTCTGTAATCGATGCGCAGAACACAAATTTAGGTATCAGAGGGACACAGAAGAGGTGGAAGCGAGTGGCACTCTCCCGTGCGTATTTCTCACCTCTTGCATCCACGCTGACACGTGTATCACTGTCAGTGCTGGTTGTAGTACAGTCGCATTCAGAATAATTTTGTTACTATTAAAAATATATTATTGCTAATTTCGTTGTTTTTTTTTCTGTTAATATTTATTTTCGTTTTTTTTTTCTCTTTATTGTTACTTGATGATATTTGCTTAAATAGCTACTGGTAATGAAATACATTCATAGTGAACAAATAATTTGTAATAAATATTTATTTATAGTGGGTAGTACCTTCCATAGAAGCATTACGGCCATTTTCGGGTCATTATTGGGCCATTTATTGTAAATTTTTGTTTACTATGAATGTATTTTATTATCAATAACGCTACTGTAGCGAACCGCAGAATATTTATACAATATATGCTACAAGATACATCCTACAGATAGAAAAAAAATACTGTATAAGGTTGATAATTCAGTTAAAATAGGCGATAATTCAAAACTCCCCAGTTTTACGTTACCTGGAGTTCTTAGAACTTATTGATTGACAACACTTGTCAATTTTTATAACCCATCAATTAAGGAGTAACATAAGCTTTCAAAGTACAATATTTTATAATAATTACTTTCGTTGTTTTTATCATCTGGATACACAAGTTGACAAATTAACAAAAAATGTAAAAATAATTCAACATTTCATTAATGCATGGTGGCCTATATAACAAAAATAGATATATCGTAAAATTGGGGAAAAATAATAAATGACACATGGGAAAACAGATTTATTAATTTATATGTTTTACAAGTCCATACATTAAAACAAAATTCGGAAGGAATTCAAATATTAATATTAAGGAACTAGATTTTTGAAGTATTATTTTGTGATATCATTGCGAATAATTGTAATTGATCCTACATAACATGATTTATTAGATGTTATTTCAAAATAATTGTACCCTTTTTGAAGAAATAGATAGAAATAGATTAACTTATAACTCCTGGTAGGCGTATGTCTATTCGGAGTCTTGAAATTTGCACATGTTCCTCAGACATGTATGTGTCATGGGAGGTCTTGAGCTATGTAATATTTTAGCGGTACATTGTTGAAAAAATTTTTATTGAAATCGTATATGTATCCAGTTGCTAACTCCTTGGCAATCTTCCAAACAACGTCCATAACAATCTTCCAGTTTTCATTCAGTAGCCTGACAATTATTTCGCCTGTAACCAAATGTCATATAAATAAGAATGCAAAAATATTTTTTTTGTTAAACCTATATACACTTTAAACTTTTTTAAAATGTGTATATAAATTAAACAGAGATCTACCATCGTGCATGCATCGCTCAAGTATTACTGAATCGATTTCGATTACCTCGTTTTTTTTTTTACTTATTAGGACTTATACGAAAGTAATCCAAATAGCTTCAGTTAATATAAAGTTTAAGAAACTACAAATTTTATAAACATTACACGTCCAGCTATTATCTCGTTCATGCTACAGATAAACAAAGCGAGCTTTATAGTGCTCACGCTGTACTTTGTATTCTTTACATATAAAAATTATATTGTTGAGATATTTAACGGAGCAGACGAAGTCGCGGGTATTATATATTTGAAAAAAATTACATTCCATTACTTCAGCCAGGTTTCTCCTTTCTTAGTCAAGGTAGAAAATAAAATATAGAAATGGAATACTTACAGGAAATATATCATTATTATGCTGCAAAACTTATACTAACAGGAAATACATCATTATTATGCTGCAAAACTCATACCAACAGGAAATAAATCAATATTATGCTGCAAAACTCAATGAAGTTTAACTATCAAACGAAAATCTTACAGTATATCATTGCATGTTACTTGGAGTATTATGTTAATCATAGCACAATGTTGAACACATACATCTGTTTGATTTTAGCTCACTTTAAAGTCTATAGATTCAAGTGTATATTCCTTGGCATGACAATAAAATTGGCCCGATAAAAGAGCCATGAAATAGATTTTAACGAAAATAATTATAGCCAAATACTTACTTGCGTAATCATTTCCTACTCCTTTATCAGCATAGAATTGTACTTTACCCAAGACATCGACGGAGATTTTTCCTTTTTCTAATTGGTTGTTAATGTATAAGTCGTGGTCTCGTTTTACTAAGTCGAAGGGATAATCAGCCGAAATTTTCAATTGCTCTAAAATATTAATAAAAATATGAATCAAGTTATACTAAAAAGGTAGCTTTATTCGTAATTAAATGGACCATTTAGTCATTAAATTAATGCTTTAAACCGTACCTATTTTAACTCGTCCACTTCCTTTACCATGCAGTGCTTCCTTTCCGATAAATATATTGACAAGAGGATTGTACGAGGCTGCTCTGTATTTACCTTCTACCAGAATATCACAAACAGCTTCAACAGATGCTAGTCCGAGGTCAAAATTTGTACTAAAAATGCAATTCAAAATGATTTATAATTTATTTAACATATACTTTATTCATGTACGGATTTGTTCAGGACTGTTAAACAATCGTTGTGTGTAATCACTAAATTTACAAGCTTAACATTTTAAATGTAAAAATGAGTATGTCAACGTAGTTGCTAAAAATATGTTAACAAATTTCAATAAAACAAAAAAGTATCGTATTAATAGTTTATTATTGAATACTTACATATATTTTAATATACTGCAACCTTTCATTCCTTTTACATTGCCTTCGGTTACATAGATATCAATAAAACCATATAGAGGAATATGCATTCCTTTGATGTCCAAGGGATCAATACTATTAATATCTAAATCTTGAATTCCTGTTGTTCCAACATTACGTAAAATTGATTGGATCACATTTTTTTGGCATTCATAATCCCATATTTTACATTTTGGTAATGTATCGACTAGAATAAAATATATTTGTACATTTCACATATATTATTTAATTGAAAATTTTTAAGCTATTATTGCATAGCTTCTATCGCGGGCCTTGAGCGTGGAGACCGAATCCAAAAATTCCGTAACGAAAAAACCTAACACCCCCCACTCTGCCTACCATGTAGCTCGGCCGAGCGTTCGCTTAACGTATATATGGTATGACTGTACAAAGCTCGCACGGATCGAGACTTTCTTTTCTTTTTTTTCGAAATGACTACTCTATTGATCCAGCAAGGTCTTAACAGCTTCACCGGACTACTAAGGCGAGCGCTTAAGGCACTCAGCCGATTTTATTTTGGCAACCAGCTTAAGGGTGCAAGGCACACCTCGGCTTGGCTGTTGCCTGTTGCATGCAAAATCGTAACCTATCTTAGCTAACCTAGCTAACTATTCATATATGTATGAGTTATTGAAACGTATATGTGTACCAAGCATACACGCTTCAACAACTCCTCCATATATTTATTATCGGAAAATTGAGAGTTTTTCAGTTCGATAAGGGAAAATAAAAGTAAACCCTTCCACTTTCATGTGTAAGCGTGTAGACGTGTACGTGTGTGGGGGTGATCGTGTAGTGTTGTAGCAGTGATGTATATTTGTGTGTCACCGTATCGCGCAAGCAACGCACTCAAGGGCTCCCTACCGAGGGATCGAACCTAGGCTTGAGCCGCTGCCGTTGGAGGCCTAATCAGGTGCGGATCGAGACGAGCTGCTCCGAAATCGGACGAATACGTAATCAGCTGTTTGTGAGAAAGTATACTGGTGTATAGGTATTTATCATCTATGTACAACAGTGAAAATATCTGTACTCGTATAATTTGAGTACAAAATGTTTTCCAGAATAATCTACATGTATTGTAAGATAATAAAAATATTTTGAACAATATTAACTTCTCATTTATTTAATAAAAGAAAAAAAAATGTTTTCTTATCGGTCACCACGCTCAAAAAGTCTAACTTGAATTAATATCAAATAAAAAAAAAACAAAAGAAAAAAAATACTGCATAAATAAAATAAATAAATAGCATAAGTTAATAAAAAATGCTATGCAATAGCTTTACCGCGGCAGTCCCCGAGTGCCATACGTATTTTTTTTAGTAGTTGTAGAGCCAAGCTGAAGCTATTATTGTTATCAGCACGAATGGGTCGGCTCGTCCGGAGAAGCACCACCCTCTCACAGAAAAACGACGTGAAGTAACAGTGCTTGAATTGTTGCGTTTCGTTCGGTCAGTGAGAGAGCCGTACACCCACCTACCCTCCTCTTCTCCTTCCTCCTTCCTTTCCTGTCCCCCCCGCCCTCCTCCCAAACACAGGCTGGCAACGTACTTATATACTTACGACTCCCCTGGTGTTGCAAGTGTCTATGGACGGTGGTAATCACCTAACATCAGGTGACCCATCTGTTCGTTTGCCTCCTATGATATAAAAAAAAACTTCCAAAGATGCTTCCAAATTTGCCGCCGGATCTTATCTACAGATTTAGAACAAAATAATTATCAACGATCTTATATTAAAAAAAAACGAATACTATTGATTATGACGTTATTACTATATTGCTCTCTCAGAAAGCGTAAGTTAATTTTGGAGTACCTAACGCGGCCATCGATATAGTGACTAAATTTACAACAACATAGACTTCAATAGATAGTGTGAATCCTATTTTTCTAAGCAAAATTTAGATAATATATTTAATATTTTGTAGGTCGTAGAGCCACGCTGAAGCTATTACTGGTTTCAGCATGAATGGGTCGGCTCGCCCGGGGTAGTACCATTCGACTCAAAAAAACACTACCGTGAAGTAACTCCTCCCTTCTACCCCAATATACAGGCTGGTAACAAACTAGCGACTGCGCTGGTGTTACTATTGACTATGGACGACGGTAAATACTTAACATCAAGTAACCCGTGCATAAATACGAAAAGGAAAAGATAATAGAGGTAGCAATTTAGTAAATACCTTTTACATATCTAAATATTAATATTCATAAATCTTATGCCTAGAAATTAATTTCTATGATAGCATATCCTTCGTATATATATACAGGTCATCCTTGAAACTTTTTTATATCTAGGCCTCTACGTGACAGTTTCTGACTTTGTGGCATACACATGTAGTAGATTACGTTCAAAAGATAATTATGAAATTAAAAATCCCCGTTTGAGTTCAAATAGAGGTGAGGTTTTGAAAAAAAAATGAAAGAATTTGAAGAACTTTTGAAGTGGCACTTTTGTAGGTTGGCATGATAGCGACGACTGCCGTTACTTTTGAAGACCAACAGTCGCCGATATTTGTGGACTGTACTGTACTTTCCATCAGGTACGGTGCAGTCATTTTGCCGAACCAGTTTAAAAAAAAGAAGAATTTGAAAATATCAGACAGTTACTAGCTTAGGGTAAGAACTGTCCAATAAATGTAATATTAATAACTGTACCATACGTGAAATCTATCACAAGAGCCCATTTCGATGTATTTATAGAAAATATTTCTAATATTTTCCTACGAATAAATGAAAATATATTCGTAAATTTATTACATAATATTACACATATATCAATAAAATAAGTTATGTAATTGTGTACGTGCCACTCAAAAGCTACTTGATATATTTAAACTTTTTTTTAGTGAAACATTTATAAGCGTAGGGTAAAGATTGTTGGCGTGGCGACGCAGAACACGAACTTTGCCCTATTGATGAAATCCTCAAAATCATTTCCAACCCTATGTATATAATATTGATGTACATAAGATTCAAATTATTTTGTCGGACACTCTTTCTACTTTTGTTACGCGGTATACGCCGATGACCTAGTGCCCCTTTGATAAATGCCACCAAACACACCGCGATGCACGTAGTTGAATTTTTGTATTTAATAAAAATAAATATTTATGAAATAAAATAAATAATCAGTCATTATTTGATGGAACAAATTTGTAATGATTTATCTTTTAATTATGCCATAGCTGATTCCTGTCTTAATCTGATCTTTTATGTATATAACTCATACAAAACAATTTCGATGTTTAACATCTGCCAGACGTCCCGTGACGGCTTGTTTTATTAGTTGTGTTTTTCATATACTCGGTCCCTATCTAAAAAAATAATGATCTCACGATCATCACTATTATCGCTAATTTAATAATATATAACTAGGCGTTCAGTGATGTGTGACTTGTCATGGGGCAAGCCGTTCGATGCTTATATATTTACCTATAAATAAAACATATTTTTTAAGTAACAAAGCAGACGAAGACTCAGATATCAGCTAGTAATATATATATATATATGTATGTATGTATGTATGTTTAAATGCAAAACTTACCGAATGTCGAATGGCAAGACACAGATGCGGTATACACAACTATCAGTAGTAGTTTGTTATATAAAGCCATTGTGATGTTTCTTCGTAAAATGTACATGAAACTACTTCTGTACTGAATATGACTCTGGTTTTATACAGAATGAGTTAAGGTCAAAATTATATTTCAAAAACGTTTTCTCCGATTGCATCATACATAAAATTATATCAAATTTGGGTTCTGTACCATTTTTCTTTGTGTTTTCTTTCTATTGTAATATTATAAAGAGATAAAGCTTGTGAGTTTGTGAAGTTGTAGGGGGTAATATCTGGATCTAATAAACTGATTTTGAAAATTCTTTTACTAATAGAAAGCCATGTTATATGTAAGTGTCATAGGCTATATATTAAGCCGAAAAATAAAAATACTTGTTTGTGGTAGTCGAATTTGCAAAGAAAGTCGGAGTAAAAACGGTTTTTTTTTCGAAGCGACTACGCTATTGACCCAGCACGGTCTTAACAGCTTCACCGGACTACTAAGGCGAGCGCTTAAGGCACTCAGCCGATTTTATTTTGGCAACCAGCTCAAAGGTGTACGGCACACCTCGGCTTGGCTGTTGCCTGTTGCATGCAAAATCGCGACCTATCTTAGCTAACCTAGCTAACTATTCATATATGTATGAGTTGTTGAAACGTATATGTGTACAAAGCATACACGCCTCAACAACTCCTCCATATATTTATTATCGGAAAATTGAGTTTTTCAGTTCGATAAGGAAAAAAAAAGTAAACCCTTACACTTTCATGTGTAAGCGTGTAGGCGTGCACGTGTGTGGGGGTGATCGTGTAGTGTTGTAGCAGTGATGTATATTTGTGTGTCACCGTATCGCGCAAGCAACGCACTCAAGGGCTCCCTACCGAGGGATCGAATCTAGGCTTCAGCCGCTGCCGTGGGAGGCCTAATCGGGTGAGTAAAAACGGTCGAACATATATGTGTATCAAGCATACATACCTCAACAACTCTTATATATATTTCGTATCGGATAATTTTCTAAACTATTTCTTTCACTTTCATGTGTAAGCGTGTATGCGTGCACGTGTAGGTGATATGCGTTATGTTGTCGCAGTGATGTAAGATTTTATGTCACTGTATCGCGCGATCAGCGCAGTCAAGGGCTCCACGCCGAGGAAATGGACCTAAGCTTGAGCCGCTACCGAGGGGGGGGGGGGGGGGGCTAATCTGGTATTTACTAGGGTATAAAATGTGCATTCTATACTATTTTTGCCCTATATTTGCTATTTTGAGCATTGTCCTGTAGAATCTGGAAATTGTCCACCGTCTAACTGAGTAACTAGCTTTCAAATTTTATTGGAGAATCTTAAGGTATTGCATTTTGTCACTTATTTCATATATGAAGATATGCCCTAGCCCCGTTAGGAGCCATGCAACCACATTAGTAGCCATCAGCCTCATTAATAGCCATGCAACTCCATATTATTATTGAGGACGCTGTATACTTTTAAAATCCAGTTCTGTGTTTTATTTCATTGCGTGAATAGATGAACATGAAATTTGGCATAGTTAAAGTTTATATGGAGAAGTGCAGAAAGCATTTTTTTTTATATGAAATGCATTGTAATTATATTACATTAATTAAAATATACGTTACTCAGACTGCTGCTTAAATTTTACACAACATATACACACATGTAAATGAAAAAGAGGTCTTGACAGATCCGTCATTTTACACTTACGTTTCAATATTTTTAATATGACTAACGTTGCATGCCTTATATGTCCTTTGAAATCAACTGGTCAAACTGTAGGTTAATTTTATACTATTGTAATATGTTCATTTACAATATACATGAATAATTAATTGGTAAATAATTTATCTTTAGTAAATTTATGGAACCACTGACATAATTTTTATTCTCTTCGGTCTTATGTTTAGGTGACAGGACTGCTTTCCCTTCATGTCAGTTTGCTTGATGTTGTTATAAGAATAAAGCAATATTACCAAATTGAATGTGAAAATTTTAATGTTTAGTATTTTTTTATGGTGACATAATTTCAAATGATGATTCTATATAAAAATGAGCCAAAAATACTTTGAAAAATCAAAATAAGAAAATTTCTTTGCCCATGAAAGTAATCCATGATTTAGATCTACGCGGTTACAATGATGCAGTTCAACCTGATGTACCATCATATTTTGTACAGTTGATGATAAATTTTGAACAAAAAGGAATTCCCTTTCAAAATTTAATTGTAGTATTAAAAACATCATTGTTTTGAATTCACCATTTGATTCTTTTGTATATCCATTACTTTTCCAAACGATGATACTGGTCCTATCACTGTTCCTCATAATGTATAGACTACATCTAATTCAATATCATCCAGAAAGACCCATGGTGTTGTGTAAAATTAGTTGGAAATTGTTTCAAGAGTTGCGATAAATTTTAAACTGATAAATGAACTATGGTTGACTGTTGACTACTGGGTGCCCACTAGTATATTATAATTACTCTATATTACTATAATTATATCTAACTATCTATCATTACTAGTATATTATAATAACACATTATACTAAAAAGACTTATACTTATTTCATTTACTTATTTTACTTCTCAGTATATTGTATTGTATGTATTGTATTTATATTATGGTATTGTACGATTTCCTCCTGAATACCCGAGTATGGAAATCATTGTTTCTTAACATTTTTCTGCAAGTGGATGTACCTCTTAATGATATTGTGGAGGAACAATAGAGATCAGTTTTGAACCAGAAGTAAATGGCTGTTTCTGAATTTCACGTATTACGGTTTCTTCTACCTCCGTCATTGACTTTCTGGCCTACCAGAGTGTGGATTCAGTATATTATCCTTCTTAAATTATGTATTTACATTATAAATGATAGTGGGTTTACTTCTATTTACAAGTTCCGACATTTTCCGATATAACTTACCTTTTCTATTCCTTTTACTATGATATATTTTCTTGCAAGTGAGGAAGCCAAGATTCTATAGAAGTTTGTGTCTAATTCTATTTTGTGAATAAGGTAACATTAGGGTACGATGGGACAGACATATTCTTTTTGGACCTAAGTCTCTAAATAAAAAAAGTTAAAAAAAAATGATATCTTTTCTAATATCTTTCGATACTAATGAAGTAAAAGTCGTTGGAAGGTGAAATTATGTTCTGGTCTACACCACAGAGAGTTTGCATATACACTGAGTTGCAATAATTATATTCTAATGACTTTTATTATTTAAGCATCTCCATCGACAGAAGAGTTCAAATACTTATGCGACCCAATGGATACGTTTCAATGTAAAAAAAGGCTATATCTCAAATGTGTGATGTCAGATTTCGATGAAATTCTACCAAATCTTCTGTATATATAATTTTAACATACTTCTTATTGTGATCCCGAAATATTGGTTATAATATGCGTTTTAGATATTTAAACTGAAAATGCACCACCGTTCGAATACTTTCGTGAACCAGCATAAATACCAAAGGAACCCTAGAAAACTAATTCCGTTTTTAAAATAAATGATTTCATAAATTTTCAGAACATAATAAATTTGGTTGGTGTTGTCCAATTTTGGAATTTAATTATATTATTATTAACATAATTCGTTTTTGTTATACTTAGATATTTTCTCGTTGCATTCGAACCCCTCATAAATATATGACGAAATCGGAAACAAATATAATAAATAGTTAAAAAAACTTAATTATACCATTAACCACCAGGAATAAAATTGAACCAGCGGGTGAAGATAAAAAAACATTTTAAATTATCGTTGACCTGTTACTTTATTTAAGTAAAATGAATTGTTTTGCTATTTTCTAAAATATTATTTGCAAATCTTGTACTCCAACATTTTTTGAAGGACATATACTAGCCGTATAAAAACTTCAGGAAAATCTACCATGTTCGTGGGCCACGTATTTTTTAGACATTAATTGTTTGAGCAACAATAATGTAGACTTTTTTCTCATGTGTTTTTTAATTAATAAGTGTATTGCTAACAATTTATATACTTCGTGAATTCCGAAAAGGTATTATAATGTACTTCCTGTGTGTAAAGCTTTATCATTATTATCTCATACGACGAAATAAAATGTTTTTTTTTTAATATTTTAGTTTAGGTTTTTTAAAAATATTATTTATTATTTTTATGTTCTACTATTGTAATTTTAGAATTAGAGTAATCATTTTGTTTTTTGTTTTATTTCATAGGAGGGAAACTAACAGGCGGGTAACGGGATCTTGAGTGATCACCACCGTCCATAGAAACTAGCAACACCAGGAAAGTCGCAAGTGTTACCTGCCTGTGCTTGGGGGTTAAAGAGGAAAGGGATGAGTGAGGAGGTGAAAGGGGAGAGGAGAGGAAAATGGGCCTACGGCACTCACTGACCGAACGAAACGCAACAACGCAATCACCATTACTTCACGTCGATTTTCTATGAGAGGGTGGTACTATCTCAGGCGAGCCGACTCATTCATACTGAAACTACTAATAGCTTCAGCGTGGCTATACCACCTACAGCATGTGTCTACTTTTAAATTTAAATTTTCACCATTTATCATGACATTTTATATGGAGTATGCCTGGATGCCTATGCCTATTTTATTTTTATTATTACAAAGATGTACAATTACAGATGACAGATTAAGATTATTTGCGTAACAAAACTATTATAACATAATATCTGAAATCCACTTACAAATTGTACACAACATTATACATTTTAACAATAATCACTGATAATGTGATGAAAAAATGAATATTAGGGATACGAGTACATAACTATCATGCATCTATCTTTCTAATATAATATGCGTCTTAAATTTTTTAAAGTTTTTATTGAATATATATTTATGAACACAGAATTCGTTATAGTATTTGCATATTCGATACAACGGATTGTTTTTTGAAACGTTGTTATTAATTATTGATAGATTAAATAATTGATGAGCTCGTATTGAATGAGTAGGTGTTCTGAAATAGATTTATCCGAGCAGGTCGCCACTAAAGGTAACATTTACGTTTTTGTGAAGTATACATAAATCGAATATAGATCTTCGCTGTTCAAGACTGTTGAGGTTGAATTTTTGAAGTCTGTCTTTGTATTGAGTGATTCTATTTCTGATACCAAGCTGCATACAGCATTCTGCAAGTATACTGCATTCTAGAATGTTACGAATCAACGTAATATATAAAGTTATCCATGACTTAATAGATTTAAGTGGTTTGGCGGTATGTGTAATAAACCCGAGCATTCTATTGGCGTTGCTTGTGATATAGTCGAGGTTTGGTCTAAATGATAATTTAGAATCAATCATGATACCTAGATCTCGCACTATGTCTGTTCGATCAATTTTGACTCCCTTCCAATGTTACAATTGAAAGTACCTATATCGAATATTGTTCTTAATATGATAGTTTTACATATTAGAATATTTAGTGCCATACCATTTTCGATACACTAAGATTGTATAATATTGAGGTTGTTTTGGAGCTCAAAGTATCGTTGTCTCCATAAATATTTTGAAAAATTTAATAAATCCAAGAGATCATTATTAAATGCTAAGAATAAAAGAAGACCTAGATTAGAACCTTGTGGGACACCTAATGTAGCAAGAAATGGTACCGAGTCAATACCAAAAAGTACAACCAACTGTGACCTGTTTGATAAATATGAACTTATCCATCTATAAAGGTCATCGTGGATACCTAGATGAGCCAGTTTCGCTAAAAGAACGGAGGGATTGTCACGATCAAAGCCTTTGAAAAGTCAGAATAAATGGCATCAACCTGTATTTCCTTATTAAAATATTCACACAGATAAGTAATGTATTCAATTAGATTGGAGCTCATAGAGCGTCCCGATACAAAACCATGTTGTTTTGAACTAATTTTATGTCGTAAATGATTATAAAGATGGTTATATACTAAACTCTACTAAAATCTTTGCAAAGCAGCTCAGGATATTAATTGGCTGGTAGTTGTTAACATTTTTCGAAAACGCTGCATTTTTTCTGGATGAAAGGTTCTGTATTTGTAATAAATTTCATAATGATTGGTTAAGGCGTAAAAGCGTCATAAACAAATTTACCTTCGCATTTATGGTATTAGTTATGATACTTACATTTTAATAATATTGAAGTAAAATAACAAGTCGAAAATAATTATTGTTTAAAAAAGGTTTGCAGACCCGTGGGCACTTGCTAGTGTTAAATAAAACATTATTACCTAGATAGATAGATATACCTGATAGAGTCACGCTGAAGCTATTACTTGTTTCAGCATGAATGGATCAGCTCGCCCGGGGTTGTACCACCAGACCCACAGAAACAGCTACGTGAAGTAATAGTGTTTGCATTGCTACGTTTCGTTCGGTTAGTGGAAGCGCCGGAGACCCACCTTCCCCTTCTCCCTTCCTTCCATCCTCTCTTTCCCTCCCCCTTCCCCACCAACACAGGCTGGCAACACACTTGCGACTACTTTGGTGTTTTTTTTTTTTAGTCTCTTTATTTCCTCAGACGTAATCTGAGCCCTTTTAAGCTTTTTTGTATTGTTTTTGCCTTCTTCTTTTGGCAGTGCTTTGTATTTATTTTGGCCTTTTTCTTTTGGCAATTTTTTGACATATCTTTATTTATCTTATTTCCTATTACATTATTTCATTTGTCCTTTTATTCCATTTTTCCATTTTTTGACATTTCTTAATCCTAAACTTAATTATTATTTTTATCTTAGTCTATCTATACTTAACGTCACTAGTATATTCCTCGTTTTTAGTCTTTGTTTTTATTACTACTTTGGTGTTGCTGGTGTCCATGGACGGTGATGATCACTTAACGTCAAGTTACCCACTTTTTCGTTTGCCTCCCATGACATACAAAAATAATGATTTTTTACTTTAAATTTATTATAAAGTATTAATTACATTTAACCTTATTTTATTTCATGTCTTTTATTACAAATAAAATAAGCTGTAATACAAATTACCAAGCAACAACACAAGTATGCATTTAAAAAGGCTACGAATATTATTTTGTCAGGCGCTGTAACCTGATTTATATAGTATATTATAACTTTTTATTTAACACTAGCCTCTGCCCGCGACTTCGTTCGCGTGGAATAGATACACTAACACTAACACTAACACGCAGCAGTTCTCAAAAGGAAAAAACATCCCGAGTTTGAATTATTTCTCATCTGTGCTCCGCTCCTATTGATCTTAGCGTGATGATATATAGCCTATAACCATTCTCAATGAATAAGTTATATAACATTCAAAAAATTATTCAAATCGGACCTGTAGTTCCTGAGATTACCCCCTACAACATCATAACATCACAAAGTCACAAACTCACAAACTTTAATTCTTTATAATATTAGTATAGAGTATAGATTAATTGTGTCCTTTTTACGTGATGTACTATATTAATACAAGTTTGAAAGTTAAAGAAGTGTACTTTTGCATAAACTTAATACGCCTCTAGATGTAAAGCGGAGTATTAAATAAAATGGGCTATAAAAAATTAAATTTAAAATGTGATTATATTTAAATACTATCAAAAAATAAATAACTACAGTAAACGTAACGTTATTTATTTTACTATGAGATAACATATTTATTTTATTGAATTATCACTATTTCTTGTATCTTATCCCAAACCTAAACTTTAATAAAATTATTGAAACAATGTTTCTTTGAATTCAACCAAAACTAATGAATATTTAAAAATCATAACAAAATTGAGAAAAATCAAATTACTTTTGGAGAATTATAAATTATATTAATTTGCACCAGATCACAAACAAATTAATTTGCAAGGTGCATAATATGACATAAAAATACTTTTTCCATACTTTACTATATTGAGTTTTTTTTATGTCATAACAGGCAAACAAACAGGTGAGTCACCTGATGTTAAGCGATCACCACCATCCATAGACACTTTTTTTTTTTTTATTAACGTGGGGAAATCCCTAACGGATACGCTACCCTCCCGGGGGAGAGGGTAGGTTATGTCCGATTCGCACGGACTAAAACCCCACGGTGTACCGTCCGCCGCATGAAAGGGGCAGCCAGGGATCGAGCATGCTCACTGACCTGATAAACTGCCCCTGCGGCAGCCTGGCGAATGAACGCCAGGCTTCACCCTACTATAGAGAGGCTACTGGGTATACGACCAGCAGCCTCCCCTCGTCAGCCTCACCTGTGCAACGAGGAGATGGGGGGCCCCGCCCCATCCCCTCAGGTTTGGCGACGGTTTTGGGAGGGACGGGCATTACGCCTCGCTCCTCCCGCTGCTCTTCTTTGGCGAAGAGGACCACTTCTGGGATCAACCTCCCGGGCCCTCTCCGCCGCCTCCTTCTGTGAGATGACGGTCTCGCAGAAGGAGGCCACAGCAGCCCAGACGTCCTCGCTGCGAGCATGACCGAAACCACACCCGACAGCGAGAGATCGTCCCCCACCGCCGCAACCAGGGCGCGGCGCTGATCGCCCCACGCGGCGCACTCCGAGAGAATGTGCTGCGCGGTGTCCGTCTCAGCGCCGCACTCGTGGCATGCGGCGGTGGGCATCCATAGACACTTGCAACACCAGTGGAGTCGGGAGTTCGTTGCCAGCTTTTGTTGGGAAGGGGGGAATACGAAATAGGGAAGAATGAGTAGAGGACGGGTCAGGGGTGAGGGGGGAGATGGTCTTCCGGCGCTATCACTGACCGAACGAAACGCAACAATGCAAGCACTGTAACTTCACGTTGATTTTCTGTAAGAGGGTGGTACCACCCCGGGAGAGTCGACCCATTCATGCTGAAACCAATAATAGCTTCAACGTGGCTCTACCGCTCTTAATTACTAAGAATGTCAATGAATAGTCATGTTATTTTGGGTAACGCTGATTTTACATTAAATCAAAACATTTAACTAAATACAAATAATAAAGAAAAAATGACAGTTTTTTTAAATACGTTACGATACTATAACCAAATTCTCAATAAAGTTTTAATATAACAAATATAACAACCTAAAATTGTTTTCTAGCGTAAGGAGTAAGATCATCAGAGATATAATATTTGGCTGGAATGGCGTCGAAGAAGTTTCCAGAAAATTTGTAATAAAATTCCATCGCTTTATCGATGAAGACCTTACCGAATGTATTCATTATGAACCGCCAATTTTCGTTCAAGAATGTAGTAACAACAGTGCCTGCAATGTTAAAAAAATATTTAGAAGACATTAGTATGCACCATTTAATATAGTGTTTTGTTTCTTTTGAAACGGAAATTTACTCGAAACATATATTATACTAGTGGATCCGGGAGACGTTATCCAGCCCTTATTATAAAAAAAATCCTGGATAAAATATATAGCTAAACGTTCCTCATGAATCACTTTATCCACTGATGAAAACCACATGAAAATCCTATAAGTAGTTTTTGAATTTATCGTGAATAGACGCGGTAGGGGACTTTATTTTATACTATGTAATGTCTGGTCAAACTATATACCAAAACGTTTCTCATGAATCGCTTTATCCATTGATGAAAACGGCATGAGAATCCGTTCAGTAGTTTTTGAGTTTATGGCGAACAGACAAACAGACAGACATGGCAGGGGACTTTATACTATGTAATGATTACTTCAACTTGTATTTTGTATGTTGACAATATTAATTAAGTTGTTACGAAACAATTAACCACAACTGATTAAAAACTTCTCAAGTCCACAAGAATAAGATTCATGTTTATAATGAAATGATTAAAATTCCAAAATATAGGACTAAATAGTACAATCTTATTATTTTATTAAATACATGCTTGTGTGCGTTATTTAAAATTGAAAAGAATATGTTACGAAATAAAACTCTAACATTGATTTATTTTCTTGATGATGGAGACACAGTGTTCCTTGAAACTTTTCTTGAATGAAGAAAGGTAGAGAAATATCATTTTGTTGGATTATTTTGCTTATTGTTTATATTCCAAGCAGAAGTGCAAAGTAGCATCCACCTTAGTATTCAATGACAATTACTTACTTATTTCCCGGTCACCCATATATATATTATCCACATGAAATGTCGTTTTTCCCAAAATTTCGTAATCATATTTTATCTTTTCATAAATACACTTCATGTAGATCTCACCATCATCACGAAGTTGGACGAAGAAAGGAAAGTCAAACTTCAAACGTAATTTTTCTATAAAAAACATTATTATGTTACCACGATATTTATTAATACAAACGAGTTACTACATAATTAAGATGTTCAGTTTGTAAAGAATATATTGGTAAGTATTTTCACATAGTGTTGGATAATATTTTACCTATACCTATGAATCATATACTAATCATAGAATGTCTATGTTCCATACATATACCAAGGTGTAAATTTAAAGTATCTGTACTTATTAGATTTTTGCAAAAAAAATGTTGCAAATGTTCAGGAATAAGTAAGAAAACATATTCCAATCATATTTATAAATGTCTGTCTGTATGTTTCTTTGAACACGCATCACTACTAGAACACTGAGTTCATGATAAAACCTCTTCAAGATAATTATAAAGCATACCTTCGACTAATATTTAATCTTTGATTCATCAAAATCGATTTACTCTATCAAAAGTTATTGTCATTTTAATGACGACGTGAATTAAGTATGAAAAAAAGTAGATAAGTAAATAAATGGACTGAATGCATTCAGATGACTTTATTAATCACTGTCTTCGTACCTAAGGATTCACGTGAACGAATCCGCGTGCACAGCTAGTATGATATATGTTTTGAATATAATAGTATATAATTTTACCCAGTTTAACTGTTCCGTTTCCATCTCCCTGAATAGTATTTCCACCTAATATATTTTTGATCACTGGATTTGAGAGTAACGCTTTGTAGTGACCTTTAATTGTTATATCACAGGTGTTCTCATGGAAACCCTTTCCTTCAGTTATATTGATTCTGGAAAACGACTGAACGGATTTTATGCGGTTTTCACCATTTGATTAAGTGATTCATGAGAAAGGTTTACGTATATATTTTGTCAAGGTTTTTTTTTTTATCTGGGCAGGACAATGTCCGCCGGACTTACTGGTATAACATAAACACTACCATAGCTTAAAATGTCATGATCATGACAATGCAGAAGTATATAAATAAAGAAAAAAACATGTGAAAACTTACGAGAACTTATTGATCCTGCAGTCCTTTATACCTACAGCAACACCTTCCACAAGGGTTATAGATACAAAATCCAGTATAATAACCGATACATTTTTGAGGGGTAATGGGTCTAAAGGCGAAAATCCAAGTTCTGATATACCATTCTTTCCAATAACTCTCAGTACCGTTTCATACAAATTCCTCATACACTCGTTATCAGCCAGAGCACATTTCGGCAAATTGTCCACTGAAAGTTGCGTAATTTATAGAAAAAATGATTATTACGTGTTTGCATTTGGAAAACAATATTAGCAATATAAACTAATTGAGTGGCTTATTTAAATGCGACCAATTATACTTCACACTTAATATAGTTACGAAAATGTAGTTATAAAATTAATAAATATTTAAACAACATACAAAGTATTTCTATCCCACTGTAATCAATATTGTTAGTAGCAAACAGAGCCAAAGAAATCATGTTTTATTAGTAGGTATATTACAATGTATGTCACTAATAACAATTGAAACAATATTTGGACATTTACCGAAACCAGATTCCGCCGAGAAAATCGAACAGATAAGAAAAATCGCGGTAGTTTTTAAATACATTTCTAATAGATCTGTTCTAACGTGTGAGTACGTGCAATTGCAAACTCAAATTAAATTATATTACTGTATAGGCAAAGTTATATTAATTCATACAAAGGTACGAGTCGTAAAAAACTTGTTTGACTCGATGTACATCAATAAGGAAGATTGTTCTAGGAATATAAATCATATCTACAATGTTAAGGCAGTAGGTAATGCCGACATTGTAAGTACTCGATACAATTATAATTGTTAGGGTTATATCAATATGGTTATATATAAGAAATCATAAAGTCATCAAAGTAAGCATATTTTAGATAGCATAAACCTTTTGGAAACATTATTTTAGGTAGGGTAGACTGGGTACAGTTGTAACAATTTTTCATTGATCGCTCATAGAATCGTAATGACACTAGCAATTTCTGCGCTAAGCACGGGAAGCGAAAGAGTGATCTCTAATCTTCACATTGTTCATCATATTTGACCGTCTAACACATTAATTAGCCTACAGGAGCATTTCTTAAAAATATTTACTCTTGTTACAACTTACCCCCATACCAGGGTCAGTTGTAACAGTGGTTGGGGTCAGTTGTAACACATGGAAATGAAGCACGATTTATGTATTTTAATCAGATTTACTATAATAAAACAACAGGAAAGCGGTAAATTAAAGTGTCTAACACTAACAAATCACATTTTTTATAGTTATGTACGTGATAAATCGTGTATTTAGAACCACGTATCTCATTTTTTTATTTCCATCAGTCTCTTATAATTAGTTAATAAAACAGCATTAGTAACTTAGCTATTAGTACTTCGACTTCGACAAAATAACTATAATTAAAACAAAATCAACATAAAATGGAGCAACTTAACGAAAAAAAAAACAGATAGAAAAAAAGTTACAGTAACTATAATACCGCGTTCTGCAGACGTCAGTGCCCCGACTTGAAGTGTGCCACGTCGTGCTGTTATCCTATCTGGCTTCTGAACCGTAGGTAGTAACGCCAGTATCGTCAACGTTATATATGTTATGGGGCTCAAAGTGATGACGACCCTGAATAACTGGCAAGTTGTTAAAAACACCGACGTTAGTCCTGTTGAAGCTTTTAGCTCTGAAGAGCCTTGTAGCCTGGGCTGCGGGTACAGATAGTTCAGGATTCCTCTTGATGAAAGAACGAAACCGTTTCTCCCCGGCCATCTTATTCTTAATTCAAATATTCGGTTTCTTCAAATCCTATTTAACGGTCAATTCGAACGCCAACCTTCTCACCTCAGTTCTAAAAAATCCGAAGTATATATCCGCACAGCGGATGGGATATTTGGACAATGCACGTTCTTGTTCTTCAGTCAAAACTCTCTTATGTGCCACATACTCCATAACAACATTTTCCGCCTCATCACTCACGGCCTGATCTTTTTTTTACATATCGAAGTAGAGAAACATAGTTAACGCCGTGCGCTTCTGCGGCACTTCGTAGAGATTTACCATTTTTCACTTCTTCATATGCGTCCTTTTACTGTGATATGTCATTTCGCTCTTTTGTTGTCTTTCTTATTCATGTCTTAGGCATTTATAAAGAGGAATGTAGGAATTATTAATGTTACAACCGTACCCACTAAAATCGTTACAACTGTACCCACCTCCCTTTTTATAAATAAAAAAATCACAGCGAGGAGGGAAATAATCGTATACAAAAAATGATTTAAATTCCATATTCTCTAAGGTCTAACCTCTGAGCAGAAAAATACTTATCATCATATTTTTATTATTTGCTGCGTAATTATAAAAAAACTTTGATCGAAAATACTTACTTTGTCGTGAGCTCTAACAATAGGATCTCCTAGAACTAACTGAGCACGCGACCACCGGTGTAACATTGTCCAATACGTTCGGACACGAAAACTGCCCCTCTCCCCTCTGGACTCCATACCATACCATCCATAATTCGAAAGATATTCACTTTGTTTCAACCGTACCCTGTTACAATTGTACCCAGTCTACCCTACTAAAATTCACATTAATATCTCTTTGACACACGCCACTTCCTGTCCATACAAATGGAAACAAGTAAAATGCTTTATCCTCATATTTTGTGTGTTTATATATAAACGTTTTTCTATTAACGATATCTACTTTTTCGCAATGGCGTTGTAAAAATAAAAATAGTAGACTCTGAAAAACAAAATCGATGAAATTATAGGAACTACTGAAAGAATTAAAAACTCATCACAATGGAATGACTTTATACTTTTTTGTATTTTGAAATCAATTATAGTCTGTATTATATTATATATATGGGTGTGTATGGAATACGTATAGAAAGTAACAGAACCATTTTTTTAATTTCATAATTATGAGTGGCGAGCATATACGTTTCATTGTATGTATATATTCGCTTCAAAGTATGTACCTACATATACAAAATATATAACTGTCAATGATAAATTGTAAATAACTTTATAACATTATCACTTATGACTACATTATCTTTTCAGAGCAATTTTAACTTTGTGCAGTCAGTGCTTTGTTAAGAATATTTTATATTATAGATATAATTTCTAACAAAACAAGCCAATAAACTAAATTTATTAATCCAATTTTTTAAAGTCTATGGCCCACACCAATTTTGAAATATTGTCTCGGCTTTATAGTAAGATGTATGGCAATGAATCTAAGATTAATATAATATGATAGTTAACGTATAAAATTTGATCATCATTACACTTCGACTTATAAATTTGCACAACAAATTCTTTGAAATATATGAACACGTGATTATATTACATCTGCTGTTTTGCTCATTTCATTTCTTATGTAATTCAAATTCATACGAATTGTTGGCTACACTCATTGTAACGTATATGGCAATTTTAATTGTAGAGATTTTATAATAGAGTGAGCTGAATACCGAGACATATTTTACAGATCTCGTTCAGTCATCAAATGGTCCCTAAAAATCATATCTGCAACGGATCAAGCAACTCGTTTGAGTTAATTGTGAGGAAAACTCAGGTTTTAATTTCTTTCTTATATCATAGGAGGCGAATGTTAAGTGATCACCATCATCCATAGACACTAGCAATACTAGAGGAATTGCAAGTACTTTGCCAGCCTGAGTCGGTGGAGATGGGGGAGGGAAAGGGCGAAGGATGGAAGGGCGAGGGGGGGCGGTTCTCCGGTGCTCTCACTGATCGAATGAAACGCAACAATGCAAGCACTGTTAGTTCACGGCCACTCTCACCTTAATGGGTGCGAGAAAATTGCAACGACACCTGTTACTTCACGTTGGTTTTCTGTGAGAGGGTGGTATTACCTCAGGCGAGCGACCGATTCATGCTGAAAGCAGTTATAGTTTTAGCGTGATTCTACCACTATCTAAATTGATTAATTTGCCACTGTCAATTCCAGGCGTATGTGCTTAGTAACGTCCACTCTTGATTTTGTTAAAAAGTGTGAGTAATAAAAAATGTTTTCTAATTGATTGTTATTTATGAATAGTAATATGAGTATTATATATATGAGTAATATATAACATACGCGTTTGTTATTTTCATTGCTATTATCTATCTATCTAATACCTGTAAACAAGCAATTCTTGTATATTTTTATATTGTTATATACTCTACCACCTACGAAATATTCTCTTGTAAACAAATCAATTCCGTTCTATCTTCTCTTCACTCCTCAGAACAACTCGCAAAGCGTGACAGCTACATGAATGGATATCCACTGCGGTTTGAACCTCAATGGATCCATTTGACGCTTTATCTCCGCCATATCTAGAGGACTGGCTTTCCTGATCAGACTAAGACAGTTTTCACACTCAGCCAGTTTTACCTTCCGTATAAGGTTTAAGTTTCGATCACACATAGAATACTATTAACATTTCTGCAATGGTACGGCTAAATATCATTTCTATAACCTGGAGAACTTTGTGCTTACCCAAAGTTCAGATTTAAGCTGAATTTCAGTCAGCGTTGTTTGTCGTTATATCCCATCGTGATATTACTATTCTATAATGACTTATAATCATATCAATTGCTCATATAAATATACGGAGTTATTGTTAATTAGACGTATTCCCGTTAGGAGGTGATAGGCGTGACTGTTTGTGATAATTTTAACCCCAGTATGCAATCATACAAAAGTGAACCAATTTTGAGTTATTATGTTTATAGCTTTTTTAATTATTTTTTTTAATTATGTCAAAAATGCAACATCAAAAATTTATTTAAAAGAAAAAACATCAATTTAAAATTTAATTTTTCTCCTGAATAGTTTGTTTTTGAGATTATGATATTAATAAAAAAAATCTTAAAATAATATCGTTTTCGTCTCATATTTTTAAATTTGGACCGATAATTGTTCTTTTAACATTGATAAGTAACCAGTGTTTAATCTATACCAATATTATAAAGCTGAAGAGTTTGTTTGTTTATTTGTTTGTTTGGTTGAACGCACTAATCTCAAGAACTATCGGTCCGATTTGATAGTTTCTTTTAGTGTTAGATAGCTCATTTATCGAGGATGGCTATAAGCTACATATCATCACGTTAAAACAAATAGGAGCTGAGCACTGATGAAGAATATCTCAAAATCGGGCTGTTTCGGAAGCTTCCGATGCGTGTTAATGTCAGTATTATATGCGTTGCCATGGTAACGCGATAATAATCTATCGAAAATATTTTCATGGTTTATTTTGTGTTCCTATTCAAAAAGTTTACTCTACGTTAGTTTTGTTTACATTTTTTAATCATACGTGTTACGTTTACATCGCAAACATTTCTAAAGTTTATTTTGTGTTGCTATTCAAAAACTTTAGTAGAAATGATATTCGTTCAATAGGACAGTCGAAGGAATTAACCCATACTGTCAATTCTGAAGTCGTCAATATAGGTAGTTTTTTTCTATTTCCAAGTTAATGTAAAGGTATAAGCGCTAAATCCTCTATATAACATTTCATAAATTTTATCTTCTTAATTTTCAAGACCACAGAATTCATGCTCCGTGGTATTATTTTTCGTTCATTTCACTTATGCACAATAAACAAAATATTACATAAAACGTCACCAATTTAACACAATATAGAGACAAGTTACGCAATATCATGAATAAAATATAAAATCGACTACATGACAGACTGAAATCCCGCCAAAAACTTTATTCTACGTTAGTTTTGTTCCCAAGCTTTGATTTGTGATGTTTATGTATTATAAAAGTAAAGTAAGTGTATTTTATATTTAAATAAATACTTTTTGGTGAATAAATATATCTGTGAATCTACAAATATCAAAAATTTTTATTTTTCTGTTGATATGTCTGTTTTTTTATTTGTTTCGGGTAATCTCCGAAACGGCTGGACCTATTTGAACAGTTTTTTTTTCTTAGAAATGAGTACGCTATTGATATAGCAAGGTCTTATAGCTTCACCGGACTACAAGTAATATTTGAACGGGAATTTTACGGGCAAATAACTAACTAATTAGCTGTTTTATTTTAAGCTAGCGGGTTCAGCAGACGTTGCACGCCCTGATAATAAGACAAACTATACCTAAACCTTGCCCAAAAATCATTTTATATATTAGTAAAAACGACATGAAGATGAGTTCTGTAGTTTTTGATCTTATCGCGAATAGACATATAGACAGACGTGGAACGTTTTACACTATGTAGTGATGAACTGTTATCTGTGCATTCGTCTGTGTGAAATTAATCAAAAATATGTTGTTCACTGTAAACATGCGCGTGTGACGTGCGCTGTACTGGACTCCAAGAATAAATATAATTGAAAGTCTTATTATTAAATTATAGCAAGGTATAATAATAACTTAATTATATCGACACTATGGACATATTATATCTATATAATAAAAGATTTAACACATATTGTTTTGATAATATTTAGCTTAATGTTTTCATTACTTTCTTATATAGTGTAAGTGAGCACTGAGGGTGATATATAGCAGTTTAAAGTTCCAGTTATGTGGCTGATGATAAATCCCATCCCATTCGATACACTATTAGTATTCACATATATAATGTACACGTTACCTGTTACAGTAGATGACGTGCGTGTGACACTTACAAATATTTTTGAATGAGTATTATTGTAATTTACACTAGATGTGTGATCACAATTTTAAATTTATTTAATATATTTAAAAAATGCGTGCAGAGCCGCGGGTAACAGCTAGTCATTTTTATAAATCAAAAGAAAAACTAAGATTTCAATTAAACGTTTTTAAAATAAATTTGTATTATTGCATATTTTATTTATATCGATAAAAGCTAAAAAACATGATAACTCAAAAATAGTTCACTTTTGCATAATGCATATGGGGGATAAAATTATCACGAATAGTGAACCCTATCACCTTTTTATGGGTATATGTCACTAATTACCAATAACCCTGCATATTTTTGTGAGCTATTCATTTGATTGTAAGTAATGATGGTATAGTGATATCACGTTCGGATATATACAAATTATTATATTTTATTATATACAACATAATTATACGTATAATAACAGAGTAAAAAGATGAAAACATCAACATAAATTTTGATCTTCAAACTCATCTTCAAACATAAATGTTGTCGTTTGGCCGATTATAAGATGTCTGGTATTAATAGAATTGAATATTTCTGAGATGAGAATTATTAATTTACTGAAAATTGGTGAAATATGACAACTGAAATAATTTATTTGCCCTTAAAATTTAACAATAAACGCTTCGTTATTTATTAGATAAAACTCGTAGATTTGGTGAGCTCCATGACGATTACATAAGAAGGTGCTTACATGTAAATAGGGACAGTAAACTGTTATTTGCAGTATCATATATTATCCCGAGAATCAGATATATATTATTTAAAGTGTGAGCAAGAAGTGGATGCTAACCCTAAAATGATATTCTGACTGTGATGATACTACTACGCTACTTATCCGGGAACATAAACCCTCACAAAGAACGAGACCCAGTTAAATTAGTTTTGTCGAATTTACTCATATTTCCTTATAATATTGTTTTTTTATGTAAAACATCTATAGGCGAGGGTAAGCCTGATTGTTGGTGTGGCGATACAGGTCGTGGAGTGTGTGAGACGTAGCAACGCGACGCCATGCGTAAGCGACTGTGCGCAATCTCTCTTGCCGCAAACAGCTCGCATACCTATACGTATACAGTGTTGTTTACTACGTTACACATGTGTTTCACATCTGCCAGGCGTCCCGCGACGGCGCAGTTTTTTTATACATGCACTTCCTCGCAGACGTTATCAATGACACATCTAGTGTTATTTAAAAAAGGAACAACATTATCAGTTTGTATATTTTATTCACCTCAAGAAACAACAAATAATACCGTAACAATATTCTACTCAGTAAAGTTTAAATATGTCAAAAATAATAATTCTAAAGTTGTCTTCTAGCGTAAGGAGTAAGGTCGTCTGAAATATAATATCTAGCTGGAACAGCGTCGAAGAAATTACCGGCAAATTTGAAATAGAACTCCATCGCCTTGTCGACGAATGCCTTACCAAATGTATTCATTACGAACTGCCAATTATCATTCAAGAATGTTGTAACATTTTTGCCTGTGATATTAAAAAAGTTAATTTAAATAATATAATAACAACTTAGAATAATTGCTTTAACCTTATATTTTTCCACTTCAAAATAAATATACAGTACTATATGACCTTAACTAGGATTTTATATATCAAGGTTGAAATGTAGTTGTCATAAAAAAATATATTTAAATTTGTAGGTGGTAGAGCCACGCTGAAGCTATAACTGGTTTCAGCATGAATGGGTCGGTTCGCTCGAGGTACTACCACCCTCTCAGAGAAAACCGACGTGAAGTAACAGTGCTTGCATTGTTGCATTTTGTTCGGTCAGTAAGAGCGCCGGAGACCCACCTCCTCTTTTTCCCTTTTCCCTTCCCGTTTCCCAGCACCGTTTGCCACCACCCTGGCATCGCGCTTGCGACTCTTCTGATGTTGCTGGTGTCTATGGACTGTAATGATCACTTAACATCACGTGACTCACCTGTTCGTTTGCCTCCTATTATATAAGAAAATACCACTTAATTCTTCCTAACTACAGAAAAATATGTACATGTTTTTTATTTACCTTATAGGTTTGATCCCGTAACAGCAATCAAGTAATTTAAATGATAATATTGCCTTAGATGAGAAAACGAGGACTAGAGGTCTAGCTCTTAAATGCAACTTAAAATGGTAATTGTCAAAACATTTAAAATCTGAAGTTGATACCTATCTAGCTAGTACTTTGCACAAAAACCCACCATGAAGGTATGGTTTCATCGTGATCATCTTCTTCAACGAAAGATCTGACTCTTTGCCGGATTCGAAGCAAAATCAAACGACACAATCAATTGTGTCGATACATTCCGATAATAAATATATGGAGGAGTTGTTGAGGTGTATATGCTTGGTACACATATACGGTTTAACAACTCATACATATATGGATAGTTAGCTAAGCTAAGATAGGTCGCGATTTTAGCGCTCGCCTTAGTAGTCCGGTGAAGCTGTTAAGACCTTGCTAGGTCAATAGCGTAGTCAGTTCGAGAAAAAAAAAGTGTCGATACATTTCAAGATCAGCAACAATTTGAAGCGTACATATAACATGTTTCATTGTTTTAAGATTTTATTTTTTATACACATTTTTTATACACCGAGAACGAATTTCCGATTTTGCCAGCTACAAGATTTCTAGTTTTTTTATAATCTTCATATTTTACACGTGCAGAATTAGTATATCATGAAAAATAACTTAAAATATTAGGAACAGCTGAAATGAAATTTAGATCTTTTTGAACTGTTACGACACAATTGTCAATGACTGAGGAGTAAATGTTTCTTGAAACTTTTCTTATATAATAAAGAGAAACATTTATTTTTTATATCATAGGAGACAAACGAACAGGTGGATCACCTGACGTTAAGTGATCACCACCGTCCATAGACACTTGCAATACTAAAGAAGTCACAAGTGCGATGCCAGCCTGTGTTGGGAGAGAGGGCGAAGAAGGGAAGTGAATGCAACAATGCAAGCACTGTTACTTCACGTCGGTTTTCTGTGTGAGGGTGGTACTATCCCGGGCGAACCGATCCATTCATGCTAATGCCAGTGAACGCTGAAGCTCATCACCTACAATCGTTGGCAAGAAATTATCCTTTACGTGAAAATATTAAATTTATTGATAATTATTTTCTTAGAAGTAAACGATGCCCTAAAGATATACAAAAATTAAATGCAATGATAAATTTCTTTACAGTATACTTACTTATCTCCTGGTCACCCAAGTAAATGTTATCTGCGTAAAATGTTGTTTTACCCAATACTTCGTAGTCATATTTTATATTATCATAAATGCACTTTATGTAGATCTCGCCGTCGTCTCGAAGTTGTGCAAAGAATGGAAAATCAAATTTTAAATGTAATTTCTCTATAAAAAAAAGAATCATAATTATCCTCACATTTAGACCAAAGATTAGTTACTTAACAAACTAGTTCTATAAACCTATACTACTGTATGAACACGTATTTTTGCGTAGCATTAGATTATACTTCTCGATTATATTCTGTATCGATTACGGTGTTATACAATTTAAAGGTTTTATCTGCAAGCCTTTTTTTTTCCAAATTTTTAAAACTTTACCAATATTCACTTCTCCGTTTCCATCTCCGTGAATATTATTTCCACCGAAAATATTTTTGAGGATTGGATTTGAAGCAGACACGATGTAATGGCCTTTGACTGCGATATTACAGGTATTTTCTTGTAAACCCTTTTCGTCTTTTATATTGATTCTGAAAAAAAAATATTTAAAAAAAATTATTCCAAAGACACTGTCTGACATTCAAATTCACAGACAAGACTGGCGATAGAAATGAATTCACAGAGGAGCTTACAAAATATAATTCTCTGCGGAATCTAGAATGATTGATATGAGTTTAAATGAACTTTATTTCTGTTAATTATTTTATTTTATTTGCAAAATATTACAGTAGTCACCACTGCGGTAATGCCGAGCTGATGTTAGGAAACTATTTTGTTGTAATTGTTGTATTATTTATACAATTTTAGACAACTCATAAATGTTTATTTACATGAGTTCTGTGGCTAATGCATAATAATGGAATACATTTCTAAGCTTAATATTTAAGTTACGCTATATTTTTAGAGTCATTTTACGCTAATAATTGTCATATCTATTCAATTGTAGACAATTCATAAGTTTTTGTCTGCATGAGTTCTATAGCTGCTGTATAATAATTATATACATTTATAATCTTCATTGTTAACAACAAAAATAGACTACATTTTATATAAATATACCACCAAAATGAAATTATCAAAATCCTAACATACAGAAATGTAAAGAATTGTAAGACTACTTACGAAAACTTATCAAAGACGCAATCTTTTATTCCTGTTGCGACACCTTCCACAATTGTTATAGAGAACAAATCTATCACCACAACCGTCACATTTTTTAGTTCTAGTGAATTAACAGCTGGAATTCCTAATTCGGGTATACCAGTCTCTCCAATATCTCTCACCGTAGTTTCATACAAATTCCTCATACATTCATTATCAGCTAGGGCACATGTCGGTAGATTGTCCACTGAAAATAAAAATAAAATATTTTTAAAACTATTTGTCCTTTTCTTATGGTGTACCGACAATCCGTATTTTTGGGGAAGCAAAAGATCATACTAGCTACTCAACCTTGAATAGCCACTCCAACTGTCCACTCAGCGGAAGGTGGCCGCCGGGCTCCTACCTAATAGAGAGACAGAATGAGTGCCTTCTCTCATCAAACGGACCTGTGCAATGAGCAGATAGGCCCCTCAACCAATCCCCTCAGGTCCGACTACGATGGTGGAAAGAGGCGGGAAAATTGTCGCCTCCTCCTGTCGGTCCTCTGTCAGCGAAGAGGGTCGCTCAGAGGATCATCTTCGCGAGGCCTCTCCGCCGCTTCCTTCTTTGAGATGACCTCCTCACGGGAGGACGCTATCGCTTACCTCGGCTGCTCGCTGCCGAGCATGGCCGAAACCACATTGGGTAGCGATAAATTCACCCCTACCGCCGCAACCAGAATGCGACGCTGTTCTCTCAGTGTGTGTTGTGCAATGTCCTCCCGCAGCTCTACATTTATAGCATACGGCGGTCAGCTCGCTGCGAGCGATTCGATGCAGGTACCACCCGAAACAATCATGTCCGGTGAGTACCTGCACCAGTCGTAACGACAAGGAGCCCCACTCCCTATTACACCATTCTGGTAAGACCGAAAAAAAAGTGTATCACCTTAAATGATAATAAAAATAAACATTACAAACGATTTACGTATGAAAAATAATGTAAAAAATACAAATCTGATTTGCCTATTAAAGTGCGATTTAATTCAAGTTTATCGTCACCAATTCATTTCATTTCCATTGATAATCCATTGTATTTATAATACAACAAAATATTTAACAACGAATCTAATCATAAAACATGTAAAAATTTAAATAACATAGAAAATCGATATATCATTCTAATGAATATTATTAGTAGCACACACAACTCAACACATCACATAAGTAACGACATTAAGATATATTTCTCTAATGACAGAAACTATATTTGGGAGCTTACCAAAAGCAGATTCCGTTGTGAAAATCGCACAAATAAATATAACCACGGTACTTTTGAAAAACATTTCTAATACTTCTTTTAAAAGCTAAACATGAATACGTTCAGTTGATTCAGGACAGTCAAATTAAATGAGTTCTATGAATAAACGAAGGTATATTTATTAGTATGTATATTGTAAAACTTGTTTTACCGTAAAGAAGATTTTTCTAGCAACAAAAACCGATCACAAGGTTAACTGAATATCTCATACGGAAAATATTAAATCTTATTCAGTTTTTGTAACATGTCATTATGAAACTTTTAATTAAAATATTTTGTAAAGGAATCATAACTTTAATCACAAATTTAGGCATGATCGGTCTATTAATTACCTGATTTGTATATTACATGTAAAAACCAGTAACTAGTGAAAACCAGTAACGACTTAAGTTATCTGAATTTATTAAGTCCATCTACTTATCTACTTGTATTATCTATCTCGTACTTAACTCGCGTTGTCACTAAAGATACAATAACTTTTGATAGACCGAACTGATTTTAATGAATCTATTGTATATTACATATTAACTAAGCCGAAGAGTTCATTCGCATGAAACCTTGTGTAAGAATAGTGTCTACTAAAATTATCTGAATGTATTAAGTCCATTTACTTATCCACTCGTACTATCTATCTCGTACTTAAGTCGCGTCGTTACTAGAGATACAATAACTTTTGATAGACCGAACCGATTTTAATTATTCCATTGTATATTATATATTAGCTGTGTCCACGAGTTCATCCGCATGGAACATTGTGTAAAAATAGTGTCTACTAAAGTTATCTGAATGTATTAAGTCCATTTACTTATCTATCTCGTACTTAAGTCGCGTCGTCATTAAAGATGCAATAAGTTTTCATAGATCGAACCAATTTTAATTAAATTATTATATATTACATATTAGCTGTGCCCACAACTTCATCCGCATGGAACCTTGTGTAAAAGCAGTGTTTACTAAAGTTATCTGAATATATTAAGTCCATTTACTTATCTACTCGTACTTAAGTCGCGTAGTCACTAAAGATACAATAACTTTTGATAGACCGAACCAATTTTAATGAATGTATTGTATATTACAAATTAGCTGTGCCCACAACTTCATCCGCGTAGAACCTTATATAAAAAACAGTGTCTACTAAAGTTATCTGAATTTATTAAGTCCATCTACTTATCTACTCGTACTTAAGTCGCGTCGTTACTTAAGTTACAATAACTTTTGTCAGACCGAACCTATTTTAACGAAAGAAAGACTAAATGTTACTCATAGATATTTATAATTTTTTCTTTAAAAGTTTTTCTATAAATTCTTTAAAACGTTTTATCATGAACGCGGTACTTTAGCAGTGGTGCGTGTCCAAACAAACAGACAGACATTTCTAAAAATAATTGAAATGTATTTCATTACTTAAAAACTTAAAAATACAGATATATTAGATTTACATTTTTATTAATTATTCTATTGATATTTTAGTTTAAGTAGATAGTCTGATTAGGTAGTTAATAAATGAGTGTATCTAAGATAAATTATGTGATAGTAAAATAGTTCAGTGAGACTCACTACTAAAAGACCCTCAGAACATTTTACTTTCCTTGAAAATTTGAAAGGAAACTGCTAATTTATTAAGTTTTGAATTTTAGTTTAATAACACAAAACACATAAGTTTCTTTATCTCATAGGCGGCAAACGAATAGATGGGTCATCTGATCTTAAGGGATCATCACCTTCCATAGACTTTAGTAACACCAAGGGAGTCGCAAGTCCGTTGCCAGCCTGTGTTTAGGGGGAAGAGAAAAGGAACTCAGAGAGGAGGAGGACATGAGGAGAGAGGAGGACATGGGCCTCCGGTGCTGTCACTGACCAAATGAAACACAACAATGCACTGCTACTTCACGTCGGTTTTCTGGTTTCTGGTAGACCGGTGAAACTGTTAAGACCTTGCTAGGTCAATAACGTAGTCAGATCGAGACAAAAAAGGCGGTTTTCTGTGAGAGGGTGGTACTACCCCGGGCGAGCCGACCCATTCATGCTGAAATCAGTAATAGCTTCAACGTGACTCTAACACTGACACTTGTCTGAGAGAAGGATAACTATTCTTTTAACTCTTTTCTTCTTACCCTTAATCCTATCTGGGCAGGGTCGGTACAACATGTTTGTAATGTTGTGATGTATGATTTGGCTTAATTTTTAAGATCGATCCCCTGCCTGTCGTCAACCCTCCTTGAGATTATTTTGTTGTACCTTTACATGTTTATGGTTATTAAAATTACGAAGTCTGATAGGATCTTTTAGCTTCATAATTTTTCTATTGGCTTTAGGCTATCTCCGACTACTGCATTTTCGGTAATTTTTTTTTCAGTATTCTCGTTTTCAGAATTTTGCAGCATTACATTACTAAAATAACATGATGTCTTTCGGGGTTTTAATATAAAATTATATACAATAAACCATTATGAAAACTATAATAGAAAATGAATGCAAATAAAATAGCTACGACGCATTATTCTGAGAGTTCGGATATAGGTAGACATTTACGACTTCCCTCGTGTGTCATCCGCGAAAGAACTCAAAATAAGAATTATAAACGCAGCAAATACGATGTGGAATAATTTGACTACTTCGGTAGTGATGTCACTATTCAGAAAAAAATGCGAATCTGCGTACGAAACAGAGGAAGTCACTTCGAGCAAAAACATTAATTAGGCTAAATTATAAAATATCTTCATTGTTACTTATCGTTAATTGTTATTACTACGAAACTGCTACTAGTTATAAAGTTTATATTAAATTTATATTTTTTGCTTTATTTACAGCATGTGATGTTTTTAATTAATTTTATGAAGATTTTAAAGAACGACCTTAAGTTTACTTTGAATACGAATTTCCGTTGGCTTCTTTTATGATCTTTTTTTCATTTTTCGTGTAATAAGTTCCTAGTTGTTATGCATTATTGGAGCTAAAGAAGCGGTTGTTTTTAAAATAACCTACAAACCAAGTTTCATAAGGATTTTTTTGTTTTTAAGGTATCTTAATGGAAAATAGCAAAATATATTGAAATAATATAGTTTTTCGTCGCATTTTTAAAGTTGGGCAAATAATTGTTATTTTTATATTAAGAGATAACTAACGTTTACCTGTTTTTTATGAATCAGAAGAAAAAAAAAAATTTAATTTATACTTTTTTTTTAAACTTTGTATGTCGCATTTTTGACCTATTGTGAAAAAAGCTTAAAAACTCAAAAATGGTTCAGCTTTGCATAATGCATATGGGGGTTAAAATTATCACAAATAGTTACCCCTATCACCTCCTGATGGGAATACGTTGAATTACCAATAACCCCATATACATTCAGATGACTTTATTAGTCACAATTTTTTTTGCATTAAGTGTCACGTAGATGTAGTCGAGGGCACAGCTATTAAATTCATAAAAACATATAATTCATTAACAAATCATTTGCAAGTAAGTGTAAATAGTTAATCTTGGAGAATATAATATCTTAATTTGTATCGTATACTCACGCCACTTCAATCTTCGACCGAAGGTTTCTCATCTTATGTTCATTTACTAAGCTAGAAATCTGCACGTAATTAAAATTATACTTATCTACTATGGACTAATAAAACAGTAGCCGTATAATACATTATAATTATCTGAATTTATATATACATATAAGTCGATTTAATTGAGTAAAATCTTATTATGTTATTAAATTTTTTCGTAGGTATAATTCATGCAAGATGAAAGATCGGAAATGTTATAACAATGTAGGCATCCTATAGGTAGTGAGAAGACGATTACCTCACAAGAATTCGGTCATCACAGGCTTATACTAACTAGTGGGCGCCCAGTGGTCGACATTCGACCATAGTTAATTGATTTTTTTGAAGTTTGAACTTCATTAGAGTTCTTTTGTCTTTTTTTTTGTTCTTTTTTACTTCTATAATCAGAGGTTTTCATCATGGCTATTCAGTTATTTGCCATGATCTTTATAATCATTAAAAAAAATCTATGTGTAAATGAAAATTAAAATTAATTATAAATTTGAAACAAAAACCACAATATAAAGCTCAAATTTTAACCAAACGTAACTTTACGAAAATAAATAAATTCATTGCAACCCATGACACAATTTTCAATTAATTTTACACGACACCATGGGTGAATGATATTTCTGGGTGATATTGAATTAAATGTAGTCTGTTCATTAGAATATTATATATATATAAATATATATATTCATATAGAAATAGTGATATGCCCAGTATCACCGTTTGGAAAAGTAATGGATCCACAATACAATCAAATGGTGAATCCAATACAAAGATGTTTTAATACAATCATTAGCTTTTCAAAATAAATTCTTTTTTGTTGCTACATGAGGTTGAATTGCAACATTATAACCGCGAAGGTCTAAGTCATGGATTACTTTTATGAACATAATACTTATTCTGATTATACAAAGTATTATTTGGTTCATTTTCTTTTTATTAAATCATCATTTCATGTGAGTTCACCATAAAAAATAATAAACATTACAATCATAGTTATATTTTGTAATATCAATGTTGAATGTAGGATGAAAAATGGTAATTGGAACGTTAAAAAATACATACAGTCGAGTACAGCAACCTCCTTCACAAGCTCTTTTGAACTTTGTAATTATTGACGGCTGTCATTAATGTCTTTTATATTTACATGTGTGTATATGTTGTGTAAAATTCCAGCAGTAGCATGAGTAGTGTATATTTTAATAAATTTAATGTACTTCTAATGCATTTTATATAAAATAAACAGCTTTCTGAACTTCTCCACCATATAAACTTTAACTATGCCAAATTCCAAGTTCACCCGTTCACGGCAAATAGGTTAAAAAGGGGTAAAATTTTTTTGCTTCACGTATTAATATATAGATACATATTTACCGCAAGTTATTTCAAATGCAATGCATTCTACGTTACATTTATACTTAAAGTATGTTTCTTATACATATCAATGATATACCAGGTGAATGTTTAAAGGGTCACGTCCTTCAATCATGTGATAGTTCATTGTCACATTTAACGTATAAAATAATAATATCAAAACAAATAGTAATAAATAACAAAGAGATCTTTAGTTAAAATTTGTTATAAAATTTTTAAAAGTATGAAAACGATACTAAACTAAACTGTTGCGTGGTATATAGAAAAATGTGATTAAATAATTAATTGTTATGCAAATGACAGTATAGTTCACGGGTTTTATTGCAATAAGCTTACATAATCTTACATGTAATGGAATTGAAGCTGAAAAACTGCGGGCCGAGTTTCTCATAGACCGTGGAAATTATATTTGTATGAGGAAAAAGCAACTCGATTCAATTTAATGTCAAAACATCTCGGGTGTCACTTTCAGAACCACATACTCACAAAGCGTAACAGCTCTTCCATATTTTATATATTAATATGTGAATGTCGGGGATCAAATTAAAGGTGTTATCTCCACAACAATCAAGAAATAGGACATTTTAAACCGATTTGGACGGTTTTTCGCAACCACTTAACCTTAACTTCTGTATAATTTTCAAGTTCGACCTTGTATGGAATATTATTTAGATTTCTGGGATGATACAATTTCTTTAATACGTTGCAACGATAGTGTTCAGTATTCGGTAATCTTATTGGTTGGATTGCATTAATAATATAAATTAACAAACTGAACCGACAACAAACGAACGTTGACACTATTGTCATCTCATTTGGTACATCCATAGTTCGACATTATGGAATGGTAAAATTTAAATGAAGTTATGCTCCTTAATATTGAACGCCATCATCCAAAAAGCAAAGTGTTCTTGCGCCATATCTGCTAATATATACCCGATTAGGCCTCCCACGGCAGTGGCTCAAACCTAGGTTCGATCCCTCGATAGGGAGCCCTTGAGTGCAACTTGCGCGATACGGTGACACACAAATATACATCACTGCTACAACACTACACGATCACACCCACACACGTGCACGCCTACACGCTTACACATGAAAGTGGAAGGGTTTACTTTTTTCCCTTACCGAACTGAAAAACCCTCAATTTTCCGATAATAAATATATGGAGGAGTTGTTGAGGCGTATATGCTTGGTACACATATACGTTTCAACAACTCATACATATATGAATAGTTAGCTAGGTTAGCTAAAATTTGTCGCCATTTTGCCTGCAACAGGCAACAACCAAGCCGAGGTGTGCCGTGCACCCTGGAGCTGGTTGCCAAAATAAAATCGGGTGAGTCCCTTAAACGCTCGCCTTAGTGGTCCGGTGAAGCTGTTAAGACCCTGCTGGGTCAATAGCGTAGTCATTTCGAAAAAAAAAATCTGCTAATATATACTAATACTCACTATCTACTACAGTGACGTTAGCGTACTCATTTCGAAAAAAAAATGCTACAGTGACGTCACTTCATCTCGCTTAACTATAACAAAATGTAAACTGTTGTCCTTAAAATAGTAAATTGACTAATTCTGTGTTATAACTCCAAATGCTGAGTTGTTTTGTAATTCAATTAAGCATTTATGCTTTAATATGTGTAGAAACATTTCTTGATTACGCTAGTCACAATTAATTATATAATATTGTTATACTAAATCACTTTGTAAGAACGTCGGTAGAGTGAAACTATTAAGAAGATACGTTATAAAATACAATAGCTTATATTATTTTTTGGTTATAAAGTTGAGCATGAATTTTTGGCTTAAAGATATCACCATTTCGTAATTATTTAGTAGATTGTATGTTTAACTTTACCATTTTCACCTTTAATGTTTCAAAGTACCGTAAAGAGAACACTATACTGTCGACTAGACAAAGAAGTGTACAGAACACAAAATTTATTATCAGAAGTTATAACATTACTTTTCATTAAAGTAATTTAAATTTATAATTAATATTTATTTATTGCATGAATAAAATATTTATATGTATTAACTTTCATATATATTACTAAAAAAACTGTAAATAATAATCAGCCTTCTTCAGGTGCAAGGTTACCTCTTTGCCAAATTTCATTCCGATCAGTTCAAAAGTTTCAACTTGAAAACGTAACAAACATATAGAGAAGATTACTCTCGTATTTAAAATATTTGTTGTTATATGTTTTTTTAATACTAGTGTGTATAAAAACGACACCATAAAAAATGAAGTTAATGTATCATTATATTATTTATTTTATAATTTTAGAAATAATAACATTTATCAAAATTATTGTTATTTAAGAAAATCCAACTGCTGTTAATTTTTCAAATCAAACGAAATTTCTGTTGACTCACATATATAATTAATATATTAGCTATATTAAATTTACGACCGAATTTAATCAACACATATTTCGTGCATTATTTTATTTAAAATTATCTCGCGGTTTAAAATTACATTGCAATGAAGTAATTTCCTCACCATAGAAGCATAAGGTAAGCCATAGAAAACATATTAATTACATGTATTTTAATGTCGATGACATATTTCTACAGTCTGTCATTAGAGACATAAGATTAGCAGAAGATATCTCTTCCTACTCGTTCCTGTTGAGACCAATTAAAAAAGCAGCCTCCGTACAAATAAGACGCCACCATTTTATTTATGAATTGTATTTATATTGTTTTTGAATTATTTTTGATTGGTGACTGATACAGAATATTTTCAGAATTAGTATCTCGTATAAATTTGGTCAGGTACATAATTCCCAAATTTATACGAGATACATTCGTTATCACAAAACTCGTCATAGAATGTTAAAATGGTGGTTTGTCCTTCACTTTTTACCAAGTGTCACCGTCCAACCAGAATACACGCAAAATACACGCGCACCGAGTTACTCGCTAACATTTAATGGAACGGTTTAGAAGGCAGTGTTGCGTGAAAAGCAGGCTTCATTGGTAAACAACTAACAGAATTGATGCAATCGAAAATGAGAAAGAACTTGTTTTAATTCATATAAACGGTAAAAAAATTAAACTCTGTTCGGTCAGTGTGCCCGCGGGATTCGGTACGACCGCTTTGCTTGTAGTGCGTTAGAGTGCGTGCATTATCAGGATGTACGAGAGATATTTTGTGGTTGTCGCTTTGACTGCAGCGTCTTTCGTCAGCGATTGCGAAGCGAAACTGGCGCGTAAGTTTTGCTTTCACTTCCCATCTATGTTATATTGTTTTATCGTGAACGAATATATAAAACGACTTGTGTGTATATTTAACAATAAATATAGCAGGAAAATGAGTTTAATTATCTTGTAATTACTTTGTAAAATAAATATATGTGCAATAATGGCTCAATTGATAACGTGTTCAGACAGATCATCGATATATATATGTTGGAATCCTTCCAACTGAGACGGACTTTCTGGTGACGGAATTCTTTTTTTTATATATCATAGGAGGCAAACGAACAGGTGGGTCAACTTGTGTTAAGTGATCACCACCGTCCATAAACACTAGCAACACCAGAGAGGTCGCAAGTGCGTTACCAGCCTGTGTTGGTAGGGAAGGAGGGATGGGAGGGAAGTGAGCCTCCGGTGCTCTTACTGACCTAACGAAACGCAATAATGCAAGCACTGTTACTTCACGTCAGTTTTCTTTGAGAGGATGGTACTACCCCGGGGGAGCCGACCCATTCATGCTGAAACCAGCTATAGCATTAGCGTGGCTCTAACTACCTACAAAAGATCATTGGAAATAAACTTTTTACAAATGAAATCAGAATTTCTTAGATTAATTTATTACATATTTTTCGATATTCATAATGAAAAGTAGCTAATTAATTCATTGAAAATAGTTCCCATGTTAACGAAAAGGTAACAAACAACTATAATGTTATTTTCATATTTATTTAAACTATGTAATATTGTTAAGGTCAATGGAATAATTGTAATAAGAATATTATTCGAGTAACATTGTTACCTTGATCTCTATTTTATTATTTGGTTAGGGAACCAAACGCTGTTACAAAAAGTGAAATACGTATTGAATACTGGCTTTAAAAAGGATACGTTTTAAATGCACCGCGCTCGCTGAATGTTCGCCATCGTGCTCTTTTGTCTCGCTTTGGTTAAGTTAGGTTAGACTTGCGAAAAAAGGATAACGCGAACTTGCCTCGGGCGAGCGCGTCGTATTTAGTACGAAACCTTTTTTAAGTAAGTATTAAATACGTATCTAATTTTTTATAATATCATTATATTTTTTACTTCACAAATACGCTAATTACATCGTAGATAGAAAGAAACATAAAACTTGTAAGTCCAGACACTACTATATCAAAAGATATGTTTATATTACATTAACAAAATAAATATGCAAAAGTACTCGAGCGAGTAAACACATGATATTTGTTGCTGCATGAGCCTAGGTCAAGGTCTGACAGCTTTCCTAACCGCTAACGACACTGGCGTGACGTCAACGATTTGCATCATACATTTTGAAATTGCTGATCTGTGATATTAAGAAATATAGGTATATATAATGTTCGTTTGTTAGTTATTGTTTACGTCTCAATTTATTAAATTTAGTTTATACTACCTTATACGCACAACAACTTTTGCGTTGTGTATTATCAAAACCAATTTAAATCAAATTGTCATGTTCTGTGTACAGAGGAAAAGATTTAAAAATTAATGAAAGCAAATAAATACGTTACAAGTTTTTTTTTTCTACCTCCCCTCCCCTTCACGTGCGAACAACATCGTTTGCCCCACTTTACACATCGCTAAACTCATTATACTTATAATTGTAGGTGATAGAGCAACGCTGAAGCTATAACTGGCCTCAGCATAAATGGGTCGGCTCGCCTGGGGTAGTACCACCCTCTCACAGAAATCCGACGTGAAGTAACAGTGCTTGCATTGTTGCGTTTCGTTCGGTCAGTGAGAGCGCCACCTCTCCTCACCTTCACCCTCTCCTTTTCCCTCCTCTCCCCCTCCCACAAAGTAAGCTGGCAACGCACTTGCGACTAACCTGGTGTTGCAAATGTCTATGGGCGGTGGTGATCACTTAAAATCTGGTGACCCACCTGTTCGTTTGCCTCCTATAATATAAAAAAAATATGTTGTGACATTTTTTTAGATAAAGATTAAACGTCTAAGAAGTTAAACTAAAAATTAAAAGATAGTAATATATATATGTAGTAGTTTTTGCGTGATTCGTGTACACCGGTAGACCTCCATCAGTTTATTTATCATCTATATATTAATACGTGAAGCGAAAACTTTGCACCCCATTTTAAACAAATTGTGCGAACGGATGAACGTGAAATTTGGCAAATTTACAGTTTATAAGCAGGAGAATTGCATAAAGTATTTTTTTTTATATAAAATGCGTTAGAAGCACATTAACTTAATTAAAATAACATTACACACAATACTGCTTGAATGATGCATAACATATACAAACACGTAAATAAAAAAGATGTTTCGCCATCCTTCCTTTTTCTTTATTTTTTCGTCTCTCTTACTTTAATCACAATAATACTTAAGCTAAGTTTTTCGCGCTATTTCATTTCTCATCTATTTACTCTTTCACTTCCATCGTATTTTGTTGTTTTCTCATACAGTTTTTTCGTAGTTCGGTGAAGCTGTTAAGACCTTGCTAGGTCAATAGCGTAGTCAGTTCGAGAAAAAAATCATACAGTTTTACGTTCCAATTACCTTTTTCCATTCTAAATTCAACATTTTTAACATGGCTTACGTTCCATACCAATCATGCCCTTTAAAATTAACTGTAGCGTTAACTTTATAATACAAATACAAATACAAATTCATAACATGCATTAATAAATACTTAAAAAATTAATTGATTAATAATATATCCATAACAAATTTATGAAACCACTGAAATAAATATTATTCTCTTTGGTTTTATTGAATGTAAAAACTAATTATGGTCGAATTTTGACCACTAGACGATTACAAGTATACATAAAAAAAAACAACTAACGTAAGTGTAATTTGATATTACTTTAGCTTATTTTAAAACTACGACGACCATCGCTGGTCGCCGCTGTAATGCTGATTTGGAATCCTCTAATATGCTGAGTATACGTTTATCTTGAATAGCGACAAACTACTAACTATTGTACGTTTATCTCTATGGGAATGATAATCGCGACACAATCGGGTACGGAACCCAACTAATCCACTGTATTATTGGATAACCCTTCAATCCCAGAACACTAGACGCCTAATATTTTTCACTTACATTACTGTAGATTTGACATATCCCGTAGGAACAGTGCTTTTGTTTAGGATGAGAAGTATCCTTTACACTGAAATCGTGTACCTATGCAAAATTTTATAATTACTAGTTAAAAAGTTAATTAATTCGTTTTGTAGGTGGTAGAGTCACACTGAAGCTACTACTTGTTTCAGCATGAATGAATCGGCTCGCCTGGGGTATTACCACCCGACCCACAGAAAACCGACGTGAAGTAACAGTGCTTGCATTGTTGCGTTTCATTCGGTCAGTGAGTGCGCCGAAGGCCCACTTCCTCTACCTCCCTCTCCCCACCCTCCTCGCTCCCACTTCTCCCAAACACAGACTGGCAACGCACTTACGACTCCTCTGGTGTTGCTAGTGTCTATGAACGGCGGTTGACACTTGACATCAGATTACCCACCCACCACACACCACAAAAAAAAACAAACCCACATTCACACTTACAAGGTTCTGAAAATAACATCTATATCAATGTATCTAGGTCAAATAAAGCGTCGCGGAACATTTTGACAGTTCCTGTAATTGTATTCGTTTATGTGAAAAGATTTGCAATAATCTTACTGGATTAGAAAACACTAATTTTATGAGCAAATTCACTAATTAATTATCTTGAAGTTTTGTGATTTTTTTTTGCCTTACATGCGGCCTAACATACAGAAGCGAGAACCTCACACGAATTATAGCATTTTCATTAGACAATTAAAGTATTAACATCGTAAAGCGTAAAGTTATTTAATCAAATCACTGAATTAATTATTCATACAATAATAACAGAACACCAATTAATATTTGTAAAATTTCTAAATTAGATTTCCCAAGGGCTAATGTTTTAATTAGGTGCGTCATACACGTACTAAATAATGGGTTTTACCGTGTTTCGAATGTGGTTATCATTTAATTGGCATACAGTATTGCAGTAACTGTAATATATACACGCAATTTTAAAAGGCTACATGCACGAATAGCCCTAATGTTTTGTTTATTATTGCAATATATTTAATACACTGTAAACTATTGTTAAAGTTTCTATTTATCACGCGATGCTTTTAGTTGATGTATATACCAAAGTACTATATATTCTTTTGTATTTGAAAAATATCTTCTATAGAACGATAGTATCTTCTTTTTTTTATAGAAGCACGATAAAGTGACTGCACTAAGCCTGATGTTAAGCATAGTACAATCCAAAAACATCGGCAACCACCGGGAGACAGATTATCCATCGTCGGTCGCCGCTGTCATGCCGGCCATAATGACGAAAGTCGCCCAGTACTGGATATGTACAGGCTGATCCCGAAACGCGACGCGCAGAAGCGAGTCCCTATTACGGGCTTTTTCGCCATATGCATGGTTGTTGCGACCCAGTCGGGCTGTAAAACCCTACCACCCCTCTCTCGCCATTGCCTCGTTCGTTGATCAGCAGGGTGCACCACGTGCAGGTGAAGTTGGCTTGGGTGTCTCAAGTCTTAAGATGTTATTCGACACCGCTTACACCCTAAAATATCTAAATTAAACTAAATCTATATACATACATATATATATACAAAATTAGTTTTCGTAATTTCGTAGGTGGTAGAGCCACGCTGAAGCTATAACTGGTTTCAGTATGAATGGGGTCAGCTTGCACGGGGTAATACCTCCCTCCCATAGAAAATCAACGTGAAGTAACAGTGCTTGCATTGTTGCATTTCGTTTGGTCAGTAAGAACGCCGGAAGCCCATCTTCCCTACCCTCCCGCAAACACAGGCTAGCAATACACTTGCGACTCCTCTGGTGTTGCTGGTGTGTATGGACGGTGGTGATCATTTAACATCAGGTGACCTACCAATTCGGTTGCCTCCTACTTGAAAAAAACTTAATCTTAATTCTTTATCCACAGCCGATTTTATACACCCCTGCAACAACACAGAGTCATCGTGTTTAACTAAAGCAACCCAGGATGCGATACCAGAGTTCTCAAAGGGTTTACCGCACCTTGGTGTAGCGTCTCTCGATCCGTTCATTATTGAAGAATTACCCATTCAGCTTCCAGGAATCAAAGTCACATTTCTTAAAGGCAAAGTAACGGGTCTGAGCAATTGTGAAGTACTGAATGTGGAGTAAGTATTCGCTTTTATTTTATAACCGTAATTTATGAGATTGTAAAGTTATACAACAAATAAGTGATATTGGCTTAGTTTATAGCGCATTTGGACACCACATCCATGGAAGTTAGTTCGAACCCTTGCATATAAGTCGCAACTTTTGGTGAAAGAAAACGTCGTGAAGAAAACTCTTTTTTTATTACGTGGGAATCCGTTATGTATATACAACCCTTCCGGGGAAGAGTGTGAGTTATGTCCGACTCTCACGGTGTACCGACAGACGGTATTGTAGGGAGACGAAGGATCGACCTAAGCTAATCGCTTTGGATAACCGACGGGCTCCTACCTAATATGGAGACAAACTGAGTACACTCCTGACTAGGTACAACCCTAAAGTTGCAGTAGCTTGAGACACAGTTCCCATCTAGGTTTAACACGTTTAGTATTCTAGATCAAATCGTCATTTAAAACTAAAAGATAAATATTTTATAAGAACATTATTATCGGTATAAGAAGTGCCTAAATGTTAAAAATGGATCAATCCAATGTAAGCAACAGCCAAAACTAAACTAAATATAAACCCTGACATGTAAGTAAATAAAACTGTATAAAACCAAAATAAAATTAATATTATACGGTTTTTATACAGTAAGTACCTTTATATAGTAAGTAAGAAATCGATGAAGAGGAATATATATATACCCGGGCGACCGAGCCTAGCTCAGTTCTTTAAAAAACATTTTTAAATTAAAATAAACTGTTAGGTTTGCCTAACAAAATTAGCATTTTTTTATAAAAAAAAAGATATCTTTTTTGCTGTCACTCGGATTCGAACTGGGGTTAGGCTGATTTTTGAAGCAGCCGATTTCTACCTGTGTTATTTTTGTTTTGACAACGGCGACGAAATTTACCTTTACATTGTAGTATATTCTATCATTGCCTGGAAATTCAGATACAAAAGCTTTCTATCAATGAAATCTAGCTAGATCGATTTATCCTTCTCGAAACCACCTACATACTAAGTTTCACGGAAATAGCTGATACCGTTTCCGGGATCCTGAATATATAACAATATAAAAATATACAAGAATTGCTCGTTTAAAGGTATTAGATAGATAGATTAAGTAGATAGATAGATATGTAAGAAACACGCACTAATAATTAATAACCTTCAATTAATGTAGTCGAAACAGTAATAGGAAAAGGGATTACCTTGAAATCTGACATTAAATATTTTATATAAGATTCCTTACGAGCACCAGAGCAACAAGCTTTATCTGTTTCACGCAATATATGCTCTCTATAAGGTCATCTGTTGTTGCGTTAAATTATTTCTTTGCTTCCAAACAGTATTCATGTCAAGTTCGGAAAAGTGTAAACTTTATTTACACTGTGACTTTTGATAGTCCAATCGTTACACATAACTTTCAACATAGTGAACATCTTATGTAGAAATAAAGAATAATTATAACTCTAATATTATCTGCGGGTATAATAAAAATTAGCTATATACAAGTATAGGGAATAATATTAGGGTGACCCAAATATAAATAATAGAAAATCAACATTTTTTTTAAATCGGACTTAATAAATCCTTCAAATTTTATGCTACAAAATGTATAAGGTCAGGCTGTCAGGAAATATCAATCTTAGAAATTCGGTTTAAAAAACATTTTTGTAAAGAATTAAACTTCCTACGCCCTTTTATCATTTTCCTGTAGGTTCCGCTATCTATAAAATAACAACAAAAAAATAAGAAATGTATACAGTCACGACAAGCTAGGCTATAATAGTTTCTAGGGCGCTTAATCATGTTTAATTTCTGATTTCGAACGATAGCGTAAAGTGCTGCAGAGTTATTAAAAAAAAAAAAACGTGTATTTTGAATAGAAAATATTTTCACGCTCTTGAAGAGTAGTTATTAATATTAAGAGCTCAAATTATCAGACATTTTTTTTACATATTTTCAACAAAATTTTACTTCTGAAATGGATAAAAAAATTTTCGTTAAAAACATCCGAATGCTGCACACGGAGAGGGCGTGCGAAGATATATACAGATAATTAATAGCAAACGTTAAAAAAAAGGCAATACACCAATTTTTTTAATTTTTTTTTTATTTTAGATCAATTTTTAACATTTCAGGTTATTAGCGACCACCTTTAACAAAATACATACATGCATTAGATTCCATTACGTTAGCTTTTAAGCATTTAGCATTTTCATGAAAATTAAAGTTCGTGTACATCCATCTTGATCTAAGCAGTTTTTTAGGTTATTGGGAACGTTACATTTAGTCCGGTGAAGCTGTTAAGACCTTGCTAGGTCAATAGCGTAGTCAGTTAAAAAAAACATTACACAATCGACTTTCAGTGTTAAATGCTACACATTTCACTGTGTTCTCTTATTCTTTATTAAAAATCAATATATTAATATTTCCCGTCAATGGGTGAACTTGATATTTGGCATAGTTAAAGTTTATATGGCGGAGAAGTGCAAAAGCTATTTATTTTATATAAAATGCATTAGAAGTACATTAAATTAATTAAAATATGCACTACTCACACTACTACTCGAATTTTACACAACATATATACACATGTAAATAAAAAAGACATTTTGACAGCCGTCAATAATTACGAAGTTCAAAAGAGGTTGTGAAGGAGGTTGCTATACTCGACTGTATGTATTTTTTAACTCTTACGTTCCAATTACCATTTTTCATCCTACATTCAATAATGATATTATAAAATATAACTATGCTAAATTCACTTCAAACGATGAATTAATAAAAAAAATGAGGCAAATAATACTCTGTATAATCAAAATATGAATTTTGTTTATAAAAGTAATCCACGACTTAGACCTTCGCGGTTACAATGTTGCAATTCAACCTCATGTATTAACAAAAAAGAATTTATTTTCAAAAGCTAATGGTAGTATTAAAGACATCTTTGTCTTGGATTCACCATATGATTGTATTGTGTATCCATTACTTTTCCAAACGATGATACTGGGCATATCAATATTTATCATAATGAACATACTACGTTTTATTCAATATCACCCAGAAATACTACCCACGCATGGTGTCGTATAAAATTCATTAAAAATTGTGTCATGTGTTGCGATAAATTTCTTTATTTTCGTAAAATTATGTTTGGTTTAAATTTGAGCTTTACCACGTGGTTTTTGTTTCTAATTTATAATTAATTTTCATTTTCACATAGATTTTTTAAATTATTATATATTAAAGATTATGGCAAATGACAAATAACTGAGAACTCTCATAAAGTTAAACTTTAAAAAATCAATTAACTATGGTCGAATGTCGACCACTGGGCGCCCACTAATTACTAATGTTTAATGACAACCTTGCATGAACATAATGCGTTGTTGTCTACACGCTTGTTGAACAGATGACAAAACCTTTTCGGTGGTATTACAAAAAAGTTAAATACGTATTGAACACTTGCTTTAAAAAGTTTACGTTTAAAATGCACAGAGCTCGCTGAATGTTCGCCATCTTGCTGTTTTTTCTTGCTTTGATTAAGTTAGGTTACACTTGTGAAAAAAGGAAAACCCGAACTTGCCTCGGGCGTGCACGGTGCATTTAGTACGAAACCTATTTTAAAGCAAGTATTTAATACGTGTTTGACCTTTTTTTTAGGTGTGTGCAAATATAGGTCGATTCAAATCGAATTTTAATATTCGATATTCGAAATTCGTATAATATTAAAAAAATGCGAATAATATAATAATTTCGAAAAAAATCGAATTATTTCCAATAATACTAAAAAAATTGCGAATAATATAATAATTCCGCAAAAAATAGAATTATTCGAAATTTTTCCAATAATTCGAAATTTTTCCAATTATTCTTCGAGTATCGAATCTAATATTAATATTCCTACTTTTTTGTAATAACACCGTTAGTGTTTACCTTACTAGCTTCAGAGAACGTTGAAAATTAGATTTTCAAAGGAACTATAAAATTGTTACTTATCCTGCGTTTCTGCGTTTGGTATTTAGGTTAAGTCATAATATGAATGCATGCAAAGGTTTATGTTTCGTGTAACCTTCATTGTTCGTTCCCATAGTCGTAGATTATGCTTTTTTGATTATTACTCCGAACCACAATTACCGGCAGTTATTTAACAAAAATAAATGACATATCTTTGGGTAAAATAAATAATATTTTATGATTTTTGAATCTAGTATTTACGTAAGGCTTTTTTTACTCAAGTTACTCATAGTAAAATTTAATGGTATTCGCTATTAAATTATATTTTCTTTTTTTTTTAATTATCATTAGGCTTACTACAACTGAGTATAATAATAATTTAGAATATTACTAGCAAAATGTTACTTCTAATATTTTTTGCAATATGGGCATATTTATTGTAAAATTATTTAATTTATACTAATTATATATTATAAAGCCAAGCCCGCTGCCGCTTATGTATGCATGTCTATCTGTCTGTTTGCGATAAATTCAAAAACTACTGACCGGTTTTTCATGCGGTTTTCACCAGTAAATAAACTGATTTATGAGGACGGTTTAGGTGTATAATTTGTTATTTTTTTATTACCAGAGCGGGACAACGTCTGCCGTGTCCGCTAGTAAGTAATAATATTTATACACTAATAACGTCCTATACTTATTATTCTACGATTCAAAAAGTTTTCGATGCGCTATTATTATGTTACCTGCTTCAGTCACAATGTATGCAAAAATAAAAAAAAAAAAACACTAAAGAAGTTTCTTATACTTATTACAATATCAAGTAGGCATTATAATATTTAAAGTGTTCAATTTCTTAATTGTTCCTACATGTGTACTTTATATTCAAATCAGCTGTTTTGAATTTCAGAGCCGTCTTGGACAAAAATATATTCACGATAGAAGTCCTTTGCAACCTTACAATCAAAGGAAAATATACAGCGGTGGGGCGACTGCTTCTATTTCCTATAAACGGGGAAGGAGACGCAAAAATAAAAATCGGTAATTACAATGTTCATTTTTCTTTTCAAACACATACAATATTATTAGCTACAACCAGTAATCAATGAATAGCTACAAAAAAAAAATTTGGCGTTATAATATATATATATAAAAAATGACTGAAAATATCTTATATTACTTCTTGTATACACACATTGTTAGTGCGGCTTTTTTTTTCTCTCGAACTGACTACGCTATTGACCTAGCAAGGTCTTAACAGCTTCACTGAAATACTAGGGCGAGCGCTTAAGGCACTCAGCCGATTTTATATTGGCAACCAGCTCAAAGGTGCACGGCACACCTCGGCTTGGCTGTTGCCTGTTGCATGCAAAATCGCGACCTATCTTAGCTAACCTAGCTAACTATTCATATATGTTTGAGTTGTTGAAACGTATATGTGCACCAAGCATATACGCCTCAGCAACTCCTCCATATATTTTTATCGAAACATTGAGAGTTTTTTCAGTTCGACAAAGGAAAAAAAGTAAACCGTTCTACCAAAATGTGTAGCGTGTAGGCGTGCACGTGTGTGGAGGTGATCGTGTAGTGTTGTAGCAGTGATGTATATTGGTATGTCACCGTATCGCGCAAGCAACGCACTCAAGGGCTCCCTACCGAGGGATCGAACCTAGCCTTGAGCCGCTGCCGTGGTAGGCCTAATCGGGTGTGCGGGAGCGAAAAAAGAAATATGGTGTCGCGGGACACCAGGTAGGAACGAAGTTCCTTCGGCTAATTAATAAAAATAGAATTATCAAAATATATATCTATTTAAATGTTTGGAATTGGATGATTTTTTTAAATTATTTAAATAAATAATCAATAAACTCTTTAAATATTTTCATTAGTTTAGAGGATATCTTTGCTTTATATCGTACCTTTCTTGTTTATTTTCAATTTTTTTAGCTTTTTCGCGTTCCCTATACGCTTTTTGATACTCTGCTTTGGTTTTTGGTGGTTTTGCAGTACTAAAAATGATTAAATATGAATAGAATTATTAATAACATGTATATATATTTAGGACAGTATTAACTTAAAAAAAAATATTCACACACACCCACACACACACACACACACACACACACACACACAAAAGAAAGAAGGAGAAAGAGAGGTATTATACACTACTCGCTTGTGTATACGACTGTAGCGCCTGCGCACGTCTCATTTAACGGTTTTATTCCACGCACTTTTCGTTACGGTTTTACTATCACATTTTTTTCAATTCGATCGCGCAGCAATATCCCTATCTCCTCCAAGCCTGCCGTAAGGAACTTCGTTCCAATTGACCCGCAGACCGCGGTGGCGCGATCTGTAGTTACGCGGGCGTGGACGTGAACACGCTCTGTTACGAGGGAAAGGCTGGTACTGATCGTTCGCTGACGTGATTAAATCAGGAGGGTCGGTAAAAATGTGTCACAGACGTCTTTAATATCGCCCAGCGTTGGGTACGGGTTCGTAGTTTGCGGCGGATACCACTAACGGACTGGGATGATTCGCGGCTCGCTCGAAATAACTACTCGTGAGTGACTTTATATACGCCCAGATGGACAGTATTTCCAGGTCCCTGTGGAGATCCGCATTCCGGACGTACCATGGGGCACCGGTGATGTTACCCAGAACCCTGTTCTGCAGAGTCTGTAAATCTTTAAAATTTCTCGCGTGAGCAAAAACCGGACACCTACCTATACGTCATTATCGGACGGAGTTAGTGCGGCGAAAATAGTAAGGATATTGTTTTATTATAGGTTATGAATATATCGTTTTGATTTAAGCAGAGAAACTTTTTGCAATTTATTATAAATGATATAATAATTCTACTACAATATTTCTTAACTCAAGCCTAGTCTTAACCAAAGATTGTGTGGAATTGAACGGAGGATTTCTATTCTTTTTGGAATTATAGTTTGGAATTTAGATACCGAAAATTGTAGTGTTGGTGCAAACTAATGAATACTTTACTGCATATTTTAGTTTATACACTGACAAGCTTAATGTCATAAGGCATTTTTTATCTAATTAACAAGTGGTTTTGTTATCGCGGACAAAAGTTGACGTAGGTATTGCAAATATAAAAGAAGTGAAGAAAAAGAATAAATTTAAAAATATAATAATAAAATTAACTTAACATTGACAAATAACTAAAAATACATATTGTATTGGGTACATAAAAAATGTACAATGTATATATGCATACTCGTATGTATATACAAGGATATACATTTATACACATATAGACAGACGCCCATAGATATATAATAATACATAGGTTTATTGGTATTGTTAATAGGAAAATTTATCAGTATTTTTTTAAATCATAAAAAGGAAAAGGCTCATTGTTATTAATTTCTTAGAAAATATTAAATAAAAAACTATCGCATCCGGTATGCAAAGGACGATCTGTCATAAAGCTAAATAAGTTATGAATATCAAAATAAATATTACTTAATAATATTAGTACGTACTAATAGGCTTAAAATATTGTATTGTATATTTTATTATGCAACAAATAAAAAAAGACACGTAGAAAAAAACAATCAAAAAATATAAACAAACTTTTACGTTGTGATAACAACGTCGTCTACCAGTTCAAGCTACATCCAAACATTCAGATGACCGCAAAGTTGTAATAAAAATACGCAAGTAAAATATATGAGTGAGAATATAAAATATGAATATTTATAAATAAGCAAATACAACCAACTGTGCCTAATTTGCGAGGTAACTGAATGCTGCAAGTAGGTGAGGGTCATCGTAAACACACCCACTCTTCTACATGATGTACATGAATGCGTCAAAGACTATATCGTAACGATATATATATATCTATCTTTTGTACGCGTGTATGTCACTTATCTCCTCCTAAACGGCCGGACCTTATTTGTATGAAATTTTGTGTGTGTGCTTCAGTGGCTCCGAGAATGGCTTAGACGGTGATTTCGACGTAGAAGACAAAGATCGCAGTGGAAGGCCAAAAATTTACGAGGATGCAGAATTGGAGGAATTATTGGAGGAAGATTCATCTCAAACACAAAAAGAACTTGCTCTAACATTAGAAGTCACTCAGCAAGCAGTTGCACATCGTTTAAAATCATTAAGAATGATTCATAAACAAGGAAATTGGGTTCCGTACGAATTAAAGCCGAGAGATGTTGAATGCCGATTATGCTTAAGTGAAATGCTGCTAGCTAGACATAAAAAAAGGGTTTTTTACATCGTGTCGTAACTGGTTATGAGAAGTAGATACATTATGACAATCCAAAAAGAAGAAAATCATGGGGACTACCTGGCTACGCGTCAACATCAACAGCAAAACCGAATATTTACGGAAAAAAACATATGCTGTGTATTTGGTGGGATCAGCTAGGTGTAGTGTATTATGAGTTGCTTAATCCGAGCGAAACAATTACTGGAGCCCTCTATCGAACACAATTGATGAGATTGAGCCGAGCTTTGAAGGAAAAACGGCCCTCAATACTATTTTAGACACGAAAAAATTATTCTTCTGCATGACTATGCTCGTCCACATGTTGCGGCTCCCGTGAAAAAGTACTTGGAAACACTTGATTGGTAAGTGTTACCCCACCCGCCGTATTCACCAAACATTGAACCGTCCGATTATCACCTGTACCGGTCCATGGCACATGCTCTGACGGCGCAGCGGTTGACATCTTATGAGGATACCAAAAATTGGGTTGATTCGTGGATAGCCTGAAAAGACAAGGAGTTCTTCAGACGTGGGATTCGAATGCTGCCTGAGAAATGGGAAAAAGTGGTTGCAAGTGATGGACAATATTTTAAATAAATTTATATTACCATTCTTCTACAATAAATATTTACTTTGTGTTAAAAAACGGCGGAAACTTATTTGTACTCCTAATATATATTTACAAAATGTTACCCGTGACTTGCACCGTAAGAAATGGTCAATGTCGAAGAGCGCGTGAGGCGCGAATACAGTTTCTATTAGTTTGTTAATATATAATCGTGCCGTCCAAATAACGGAACCCATTTTTTTTGGTTTAATTGAAAAGAAGACAATACTTTGTGGAAATCTATCGTTAAATATTAACTAGGACATTATTTTAATCAAGCGAAAGTAACACACCCTAACATTTAACATTATTTTTCTAAAATAAAAATCCGTTTCTCCGTATAAAGTCAGTGTCTGCTAAAGAAAGTCCTATCAAAGTCGGTCTAACCGTTTAGGAGATTAGCCGAAACAAATAAACGTAAAGACAAAACTGTTAAAAATCGAATTTTTATTATAAATTTAGTATATACTTTATACCCATTTAGTATGAATTTATTATTTTGATATTTTTTTTTAGTCTATTCTATTCTGCAGACTCTTGGTCCGCACCTTTTTTTTGCTTACATGTAATATTTTGTATACGTAAAAATCGTATCCGTGAGCATATATATATTATATATTCTTTTTTTTTTTCTTTTTTATTATTATTCTTAGTCATTTCTTAAATTATATTGATATTACAGACTCTTTTATTATATTTATGTGTATATACCAGGTGAAAGGTTAAACACTCGCACTTTTCTAGGATATAATACTTCATGGTCATATTTAACATATAAAATAATAACATCAAAACAAATATGAATAGAGAACAAAGAGAACCAAACTTAAGGTTTGTCCTAATATTTTTAAAAGTATAAACACAATCTTAATAAGCCTAGGTACAATGACCGGTACCGAAAGCCGTAAGGGGTGACCGGGAATTAATAATCTTCGATAATAAAAAGGATCATAAACTATTTTGTTTTGTTCATGCCGTTCCCACGTTCACTTACTATTGAAAGTTAAATCACCCGAAGGTCATTGACACTGTGCTCTAACATAGACGCGTAATGGATTGCCTATTTTTTTTTCTTGATAATTAGGTCAAATATTAAGCAACTATTTTTTAATTAATTTAAGGAGAGAATCGAGTGCTTAGTAGCCTCTATAAATATTACTACTGTCTAAAGATTGAGCCTGTAGATGTTATGAGATAGGAGACAGATATACAATCCACCTAACGCTGACCTGGTCGTTGTAGGATTTGGCCTGGAAAAGACTGCAGTTCTAAGGTCAATTAAAATAGTTTGCCACCACCATTATTTATTTTATTCCATCTATGTTTCTAGTAAACTCAAAAATTAAACTTATTATAAACACAAAGTACTTCAAGGACAAGGAAGGTCGTGACCACTTTGGAATCAAGAATTACAGATACGCATTCGACTACGGTGAAAGGATATTCTATACAATAACAAATCTCTTCAAAGGCAACCCCGAATTAAGTAAGTATACATACATATAAATAAGTATATATACATTTACTAGTATAAATTGGTAACATTATCGGCTGACGGTAATGGAAAATATCGTCAGGAAACCTGAACATGAGAAATGTCCTTGTAATACTACTGTATGTGGGAAATAATAGAACTGAGGATTTCTCAGAGTTTGAAATCGCCAATACGTTGTAAGCCGGCGTGGTGACTACGCTCATACTTTCCTTCGAGAAGAGGCCTATAGCTGTACAGTGAGTTCTCTTACAAATTGATGGTAATAATGCTAATAATATTTCACTGCGGTCGGTTGAACGGCATGAAAGTAGATGCGATCCAGCGCCATCTAGGTACCAAGTATAGTAAAATGGAACACTAAATATTTTCTATTTTTAAATTCACCTAACAATTTACTTGGTGATCCGTTGAATAGTGTAAAAAGTTCCGGCAACGCCTTCTTGTAGTATGTTATAAACCCCTTCTGGTGTAAAATTAGCTAATGATGAAGTTTTTGCTCGCATTAATGTATGTTTGGGCTATCCCTCGAAAACAGTTCTTTTTGCTATTAATTGAAGATACTTTTTCCATGTACTTTTTCTGCTCTTGACAACGGGTATGCAAAATTGTATTATGATTAGTTGAATAGTTATAGCGTGTAAGCGTAACAAACATACTTTTGCATTTTTAATATTACTAAGAATACACACCATATGAAACTTCTCTATTAAAAAACATGCTTTTATGATAAATAACCGTCTCAAACAGAATTCTAAGTTTTTTATCTAGAATATATTACATACCATTATCCAATTTACATATACAGATAAGTCATATGTATTTTTGGACTTTTGGTAACCCTGTCCAGTAAGGAAACTCATTATACTTATTACGTAGATGTAATATTCATTAAATTATAACGTTCAGGTTACCTCATAATATTTTTTTTGCTCCGCTGAGTACGAATTGAGTTCAGAAACTCATTTTTACCGACTACGTTTTGAACCTAATCCATTTGTATGATAAATTGGTATGCAACCGAGTTTATTCAAAAATATACTTCTACGTTTACTTTTAAATTTTCAACTATTTACAACCTAATCTGTACTAATTTTATAGAGAGGTAAAGTTTGTGACGTTGTGAAGTTGTAGGGTGTAACCTCAGGAATTACTGGTCCAATTTAAAAAAATCTTTCAATGTTATATAGTTCATTTATCGAAGATGGTTATAGGCTATATATACGCTAAGACCAATAACAGCGGAGCACCAATAATGAATCTTTAAATATCGGGGTGTTTTCATTTTGAGAGCTTCCGCTGCGTGTTAGGCCAAAGTAATTATTCCACGCGAACGAAGTCGCGGGCAGAGGCTGTTAGATTATATATTGATTTCTTTGAAACCGTATACCGTTTGTTTGTTATGCTTTTACTACAGAATGTATAGTGTTGAAATTTGTATATATGTTGTCAGGAGTACAGAAAAGGATGTGGATACCTTTTATCCGGAAAAAATACTGCCGCAAATAAGCCCACAGGCAATACTTAGTCCTACATGCAAATGCAATATTTTTATATACACTCTTAAGTTATGTAATTAATACATTAGTCGCTAAACGCTACCCATATACAAACCATTTTCATATAAAAAATAAACATAAAACAAAACATAGTTATGATGTATTTTTCCAAGGCATTTTTAATACGCCGGTGCACATATACGTACAAAGAATGATCAAAACAATAATAAGGTACTGAGGAGACCGCGAATATAAGGAACACTGTGTAATATATATCTTCCCAGTCTCTCACACGTTAGCATGGACGAAACCACGCTCGGCAGCGACAAATCCTCCCCCACCACCGCCACCAGAGCCAGCACATTCACAGAGAGTGTGCTGCGCGGTATCCTCCTCCGCGCCGCACTCATGGCAGGCGGTGTTCGGCTCCCTACAAGCAATTCGGTGCAGGTACCACCCGAAACAGCCGTGTTCGGTGAGCACCTGCACCATCCTGAACGTGAGGGAGCCCCACTCCCTCCCAAGCCACTCTCGCAGGACCGGGCGGACGGCGTCGACGGTGTACGTTCCGTAGCGCGCGTCCGCCAGGTCCTGCATCCACCTCTGGACTGCCACCTCCCGCAACTCCTGCCTCTTACACTCTATCTCCCTGGGTGCCGGAGGCTCCCCACTACGTTTCCTCGCCGCCGTGAATTCGTACACAGCGGCGAGAACTCCTGCCTCCAGCTCCTAAGGAAGGGAGCCGGCGAGCGCGAATGCCGCTGCCGAGGACACCGTATGGTACGCCCGGATCGCCCTCAATGCCACCGTGCGCTGCGCACTGCGCAGCGCGTGCACGTTGGCGGCACCGAGGGCGTCCGCCCAGACCGGTGCCCCGTAGGCGGCCATCGCCCGCACAATTCCCATAAAGAGTCGTCGGCACCCAGCACCTGGCCCCCCAATATTGGGGAGCAACCGGCCGAGTCCCAAACGCCGCCCCCGCGATCCGTGGCCCAAGTCCCACAAAGTGGGACTCGAACCGCCAGCGCCCGTCCAGAGTGAGGCCCAAGTACTTCATGTGGGCCCCCAACCTGATCCGAGCGCCCTCCACCATTATGTGGGCCCCAGGTGGTGGCCCCCGCCGAGGCCCATGAAAAAGTATGGCCTCGGTCTTCTCGAGGGCCACCCTGAGGCCCAACCTCCTTATGCGCCTGACCACGAGGGTTGTAGCCATCGTGGCCAGGCGTTCTACCTCCTTCCATTCCCCCCCTCGGGCTACGACAAGAGTGTCATCCGCGTAACAAATTAGGCGAGCTCCATATGGGAGCACGCCGCGGAGCACCCAGTCGTAGCCCATGTTCCACAGGAGCGGCCCCAGGACCGACCCCTGTGGAACCCCCCGCTTTGTGGCCCGCCAAACCATCCGTCCGTCGCCGTCGACATAGGCGACAACACGTTAAGCCCTATAGATGTATAAGTTTATGTGTTTTTAATGTCGCCGTTACTTTCATCAAGTTTCAAATCGCAACGGGATTAAAGAAATAAAAACCACTTCAGAAAGTCAAACGGCTGGATTCTATAGACTATGGCATCTTACATTATATAAACTAATAAAACTAGTTAAAACTGCATATATTAATTATACAAGATCCAAATATCCATGTATACCTAGCAGCCGAGAGACTAGCATGTCGGTATGCTAATATAAAAAAAAAACTATTTTGAGTGTAATCATAATATCGTTTAAGTAATTTATCTACAAATGACTACTTGCATAAAATAATACCATCGCCGTTAAGGATACAAATCGGAGAAAATTCAAAAGTTTGTAACCTGCGTGAGCGAAGTGCGGCTCACTGGTTTTTTAATGAAGTGTGTTTTGAAAATTGTGGTTAATATGTCGGCTACTACAGTCTCTAAAGACCAATCAAATATCAATAATATCATAGATAACCTAAAAAACAACTGATACAGTAATAAACTACCGAGTATAGTTATTACGTATTATCTTTAGAGATGTGTATAGTCCGACGCTCCGCGCAAGAATGAGCCCTAGGACCTTTTTCGCTACGTCTTTTGGAGGGTAGAGCGTATTATTTATGTCAGTACAAATACTTTTTGACGGTAGTTAGTGCATTAGTGCGGATATATATAAAACTCAATATTCCTAAAAAAAACGTCAAAAAAGTGTACGTTAACAGTTTTCTTAAAATAGATACATCTCTTATCTTGTTACAATTATGTAAACATTTCGCTAACTTGATACAAACAAGCTCGGAGACCTTTGCAAAAAATATATGTATATTTGCTGAAAATATTTTTGTTTTCTCAGGTAACACAGTGCTACGGTTTGTGAACGAAAATTGGAGAGTGGTGTCGGAGGAGTTTGGAAAACCTGTCGTAGATTACGCAATTAATGTGACAGTACATACGGCGAGGAAATTTTTCAATGTTGTCCCGTATGATGAGCTAATAAATGTTCCCATACCTAAATATTAACCTAGGTTATTTTTACAATATACTAAAAACTCATAGTAAATATTTAAAGTATTTTTATGTGATCTAATACATTAATCAATATTTTTTTTATTTTAGGTTTTTCATATTTTTTAATATTCATATTTTTTGCTTTATATAAAAATGTTCTAACGGAAGAATCTAATAATGTCAATTCTAAATTATAATTAAACTATATGCATGTTGAACAATTTTTAATATCCAAAGTGTTTATGAAAAATACACAGCAAAATATGGCAAAACTTGAAGGACATAACATATTTTTCATTAAATAGAAACATATTTTTATACCAACATAAAATAAAGTTTTTTTTTTACTGGTCATATTAACAGTTTCAAGGTCGGTATACAATTGATAAATGCCTAGTGTAGTTAGTAACTAAAACCAACATCTTAGAGACATTGCATTGAAATAGTAATGGCATATGTGTTCTTGACAATTAATAATAACAGAATCTGGAAAGAAAGACGAGGAAGCAGTCTGCTATCAAATCATTTATTAAATTTGTCAAGCATGTGACCACTAATTTCAACGCATTCAATGGACTTTGAATTTACCACGACTCTCTGACTTATATAAAAATGACTGACAAATCTTTGTGACTTTTTATATAATGATTATGCAACGCGTCAAGATAAAGGGAAGTAATATTCCGGTGAAGCTGTTAAGACCTACTTAGGTCGTTAGCGTAGTCAGTTCGAAAAAAAAAATCGATTTGAACATTTATACCATATGTTATACTCGTATTAAATGAAAGTTAATGAAATATACTGACTTGTATTTAAATATGACAGATATTTATCTTAGAAAACAATATATGTCCCATTTTTTTAACATTATCTAGACTAAAATAATGTAATGAGGCTATATTTAAATGTTTTTTTAAATAAAATATTGGATATAAATAGAGATTACTAATTTATATGTTACAGATAAAGTACAGAAATCATTTATTTTTCTATTTATGCTGGTAATTTCCAAGTTAAATAAGGTATTCCGTCTAAGTACGGAAAATTATTTCATTTCACATTACGATAATATGGACGTACGCCGATGAGTATTGATTATTACTGTTACTGCCAAACAGCGACGTGCTAGGTTAGGTTATGTTGGAATTGTGGTAAAAATAACTCCGAAAACATGGCCGCGCCTGCGACTGGAGAGTTATTTCGAAAAACTCCTGTACGTTGACGGCACGAATCAGCTAATTTGCAGAATATCTGTACATATAAATGGTTTTTGAACTATACCAGTAACATATATACGAGTTACAACTAGTTATTTATTATTGTAATTAGTGATTAAAAATGTAAAAAATAAACAAGAATTTAACAATAAACACGTCCGTTTTTTTGTCATGTATGAATAATTAAAATACCTTTTTTTGTTGTACTTCTTATATGTATAACAAATATAATAGCTAATTTAATGTAGTTAATTAACCCGTGGTTAGCAACTACATTGTTTAAATTTAAGATTTTTTTTATTCACGTAATCACTTTGTTTTATTACAATTAAATACAATACAGTAGAATATTATAACCGTATTTTGATTATTTTTTTGTGGAGTAGGAAGTAGATTGTAGCTGTACAATCTACGTAATTTTAAATGATCACTCCAGAAGATTTCAACAAATCTCAAAAATGATTGTGATCAATCTCTTCCGCGCTCTCTACTAGGGGTGTAAGGGGTGTCAAGTAATATCATAAGATTTGAGACACCCAAGCCAACTTCACCTGCACGTGGTACACCCTGCTGAATAACGAACGAGGCAATAGCGAAAGCGGGGTGGTAGGGTTTTACAGCCTGCCTGGGTCGCAACCACCATGCATATGGCGAAAAAGCCCGTAATAGTGATTCACTTCTGCGTGTGTTCCGTGCTTCCGTGTGTTGTTTTTTGTTTCAAATTTTTTCAAAAGATATCCAGAATGAAGTGTACTAATCTCAACAAATTAAACCTGGAATAATCCTGCCGGAGATATTCAGAAAATTGCAGAGATGTATCATCTCAATGAGAAGCGTTATCATGAATTATTTAAAAATAATTAAGGTATCGACTTAAATGCCTATGCATCGTTTACTTTGTTTTACGTGGAAGGAAATTCTAATCAGTGTACGCAATTTTACAGTATCCGCCAATTTAGCGACATGGGTAATTTGCTAGGAGAGTGTTTTTTTTTATTTATACTTTTTATTTAATGTAGTACTTGCAAAATGAAATGCCCAGATTTAGGCAAATATGTTACTCTTACTTGCAACTACTTCGCGGTGCAGCATTTGGAACGATCAATAGCAAATGAAAAATGAATCAACAATATGTTCAGAGTTGTAAGTGATCTTTTCTATTCGTGATAGAGTTTTTAGTACAAGATAAGCAGTCTTGGAAATTACGAACTACAAACAAACACACTTGTCTAATTTCGGTAATATTCTCAATTCTCTATCTAATGGAAATTTTTATAATCGTAGTAAATAATATTGAAGTTAATTATTTGCAGTTTCAAAACGTAAGATGTTTGTGATAGATGACAATATGAAGATTGAAGAAATCCTGTGAAAACATTAAAGCAACATTTAACTTCATCTGTGGAAAAATTTTGTAAGGCGTTTATTGTAGAAAAAAAAAAGCAATTTTCGCTGAATTTTAGTGTGCTTGGATTGATTAATGTTAAATTTAATCCTACTATAATCCTGAGTTTTTGCGACATAGAAAAATACCATTGAAGTACAAGGCGATAAGGAATTTTCTTGTTAGAGTTAGAACTAACTTAATAGTCAGTGTTGATAGTATGTGGCTAAACACCTGTAAGTATATTTTTTTAAATGTTCAACAGGTACGCGCTTGGCCACAATCTCACCTGATGGTAATTGACGATGAGGCCGACGATGTATCACGCTTACCCACTAGATGCCTGTTCACTCTACTCTTGAAGACTCACAAGTTATAAGATGTCGGGAAGACAGACGCCGGGAGTGAATTCCATTCCTTAGCCGTACTTATAATGAATGTGAAATTGAGATCCGATGTTAGTTGGATTCGATTATTATCCGATATTCCGATAGATGCACATAGAAGATGGTCGCTCTAGTAGGTCTAAGCTTATCGCGTTACCATCTTAGGCAGCATTACTCACCATCAAGTGAGGTTATAACATAAACTGCCGTGGTGGGTAATGACCTCTCGCTGTCGGCCCTGATCTTATCCATGGTCGGTAGCGAGAGGGCATGGAAAGCTGTTGTCGCATTCTCCGAATCCGTCATCCGCCAAAAAGGGGAGGCGGAAAGATTGCGAGAGAGGGAGCCCGACGCCCCAGCTATACGGCGAGGAATTGCGAGCCGTGGACGACGAAGAGGTGCAGGCGTATTCCATCTCATGCCTCTCTAACAAACCTTCAGGTGGCGGACGCGGGGGTGTCGGTCACCGGTAAATGAAGGCCCGTGTGGATAGAGCACGGCATATTGCCGCCGCTCGAAGTGAGGAGCAGAGGGAGGATTCTTTCTGAAACGTGGGTCCCCGTTTTAACATAATTGCGAGCTACGTTGATGTCGTTAGATTTAAACATATAATTCCGTTTAATAAGTGTTTATTTGACTTTTAAATTTTTGAAAGATTTTTTTTTGGATATGTTTATATTTATTTGTCTAAGTACTTCCAAAATCATTGAATTTCTATACCCGTTTTATGCACAATTTATTCTTTATAACACTTATTTTTTGTTACACTATTGTAATCAAGATTTACAACATTTTCAGTGCTTAATTATGATATATGTTTTCATTTGATTGCTGAAGGCGTTAAAAATCATAATTATATATGTAGGTGGTAGAGCCACGCTGAAGCTATTACTGGCTTCATTATGAATGGGTCGGCCCGCTCGGGCTAGTATCACCCTCTCACACAAAACCGACGTGAAGTAACAGTGCTTGCATTGTTGCGTTTCGTTTGGTCAGTGAGAATGCCGAAAGCCCATCTCTCCTCACCTTTCCCATCTCTTTTTTCCTTCCCTCCCCCATCCATCCATCACCCAAACCCCAACACGGGCTGGCAACGCACTTGCGGCTCGACTGGTGTTGCAAGTGACTATGGACAATGGTGATCACTTAGCATCGTATGACCTACCTGTTCTTTTGCCTCCTATGATATAAAAATATTCCCATAGCCTTCCTACGGGAAGAGGCCTATGGTACTGCAATAGGTTCCCTACAGGCTAATGTTTATGATGTGTCAAGTATTCCTGTATGTATGCATATGATAAACAATTATATATCTATATCAGATATATTTATATGTAATTATTGTTTCTTTAACAACTCATTCACAGTTTAATGTTATAACTCATTAAACCAAACCGGTTTCTTTATCCGACGTGTAATACATAATAGCCACAGAAACACATCATAATTGAGGTTCATGATTTTATCGCTTCATAGAAATAACAGTATGTTACAATAATTTATTTCTTTGTGTTCATTCCTTATGTTCGTTTTGTACTACCTTTAATAAGGTGTGATTTCGAAGCGAATCCTTGTGTGTGATGCAGAACTGTCCGAGAAAATAAGCATCATGATAAAACTTTTCCATGGTGATAGGTTTTTTTTCTAAACCCTAAAAAATGTAACCAAGCACCTATAGTTATATTCCAGCAACTACATTTTAATTTTCCAAGACTCGGTATACTCTCATTGGATCCCTTCTTCATCGATTTCCTATCAATTCCGTTGGTCGGTATCAATTTTATATTCACAAATGGGAAAGTTTCCGGATTCAGCAATTCTATTGTTGACGACGATAAGTGAGTTATTTTTCAATTCTTACTATATATGTATATATATTGTCATAGGAGGCAAACGAATAGGTGGGTCACCTGATGTTACGTGATCACCAACGTCCATAGACACTTGCAACATTAGGGGAGTCGCAAGTGCGTTGCCAGCCTGTGTTGGAGGAGGATGGGAAGAGGAGAGAGGGAAGGTGAGGAGAGGTTTGCCTCCGGCGCTATCACTTACCGAAAGAAATGCAACAATGCAAGCACTGTTACTTCTCGTCGGTGTTTCTGTGAGAGGGTCGTATTATACCGGACGAGCCGGCCCATTCATGTTGAAGCCAGTAATAGCTTCAGCGTGGCTCTACCACCTACGATAAGATGTAAGAGTATTTATAAAAATAAAGTATATCTTTACTAATATTTTTAAGCTCAACAACGTATTTGTTTTTTTTGTAGAGACTTTAATTCCGATGAACATATCAGCTATCTTCTATCACCCGTAGAGAGTCCCTGGTAGTTCAAAAATATCAACACAATCGGAACAGAGTTGTCACAGTCATAAATAATATTGTCACAGCTATTATGAAAAATAGCTTTGACAAACTTGTACTCCGGAGAAGTTGTTAAGATCTTATTAGATCAATAGCATAATTCGTTCGAAAGAAAAGGTTTGACAAACAATAAACAATTTTATTTCTGTGTAGAAATTTAATTCCTCAGTCAAGGGTAATATATTCATACTACCAAAAAGGACTATAACTTTAAAATAATATACTTTTATACATCCATTCGCACAAATCCAAGATATATCGAATTTATTAGGTAAACGCAATTTTATATATTAATTGTAGTAACTCGGCCTAAGGCGTGCTGCGACCGGTTGAACGTTTACAATGTCGAGGCAACTAAAGGCCCAACAACAAGGCGTATCTTTAACCTCAGTCAATATATAGGAGCTGTTCTCTTCGGCGACTGCAGTTGTATATCCACCTTTAATCGGAAAACACATTGTAAATAAAATTTCGATTAGAGATGATTTTACACACGGCTACCTGCATTGTAATATTTAGTTTCATATTAATTGTTTGCCCAATTGGATATGCAAAGCTAGCACGTAAGTTTATCTTATTGGTTCTTTAGCTACCTCTTCGATCTATAAAATTAAGTGTTTAATAACAATTAACCTAATATCTTTAAACGAGCAATTCTTGTATATTTTTATGTTGTTATATATTCAGGATCTCGGAAACCGTGTCTGCGATTTTCTTGAAACTTAGTATATAGGTAGTTTCGGGGACGATAGATCCATCTAGTTAACTAGCTAGATTTCATTCATAGAAAACGTTTTTATCTGAGTTTTCAGGCAATAAAAAAATATAGCTAGAATATATTTCGTTGTCAAAACAGAAATAGCTCAGATGAAAATCGGCTGCTTTGAAAATCCGTCTAACCTCAGTTCGAATCCGAGTGACAGCAAAAGAGATATCTTTTTCTAATATTTTTAATTATAAAATGTTTTTTAAAGAACCGAGCTAGGCTCGGTCACCCTGGTACTATTCTTTATTTAAAAGGTAAACACGCTGTTTTAGTATTGCAAGAACTTGTTTAATCCTTGGATTGTCTAGAACCATAAAGGCTTAAACTAATTCAAAACCATATAAACGAATGTAAACCTTATGAAACAGTGGTCAACAGACTATTATTTTAAAAACAAAAGTTAAAAAGTACATTTATAGTAGTTGAAAAACTCGAGCAATGACAAAGTATGTAATGCAAGATTATTATTTTAAAAGCACTTGTACGCTTATTATATATCCAATTGTTTTGTAAATATTATCTAATTTCTAACTTCATACTAATTAAAATTCTCTAAATAAACCTAGATTAAAATAAACGGCTCCAAGTATCTATATATGCATCATATAACTTGAACTAATTCGACATTAAAGTCATGCTATAATTACGGGTAACTACGTAATTTAACTTATGGCATAGTAAAAAATACTAATCTATGTATCTACTTATACCTTTAAACGAGCAATTCTTGTATATTTTTATATATGTATATATTCATGATCTCGGAAACGGCATTATCTATTTCCGTAAAATTTAGTATGTAGGTAGTTTCGCGGACGATAAATCGATCTAGCTAGATTTTATTCATAGCAAACTTTTTTTAACTAAGATTTCAGGCAACGAAAAAATATAGCTATAATATGAAGGTAAATTTCGACGCCACTGTTAAAATAAAAATAGCTCAGATGGAAAATGGTTACTTCGAGAATCCATGTAACCCCAGTTAGAATCCGAGTGTATATATATATATATTTTTGTAGAAAATGTTAAATTTTAAGGTAAACTTGAAGAACTGAGCTAGGCTCGCTCGCCCAGGTACTTTATGTTAAACGACAAATCACCTATCATTTCTGAATATTAAATTATTTGGATTAAAGTCAAATGTTGTTATGTATTCATATTTTTTTATTATATTAGGTAGCGGTTATATTGAGATTATTTGACTTCATTTAGATAAAACATATACATTGTTATAGACATGTAAAAAAGGGTATTTAGATAACCTTAGTGCGATGAAGCTGTTTTTTTTTTTTCGAACTGACTACGCTATTGGCCTTAATTCTTTGGCCTTTACAGCTTCACCGGACTACTCCGATGAAGCTGTTAAGACCTTGCTGGGTCAATAGCGTAGTCATTTCGCAAAAAAAGTATCTAGATAACATTTACATGAAAACAAAACATTCTAATCTATATGTCAATTAGTTTCTTTGTAACAGCTATTTTATTGTTTTTATATTCAAAAATAAAACCAAACCAAAAAAAAAAACAAATTTTGCGAAAGCGTTGAAGATATACTAAAAACTATTTTCAACTCTTTCGTACAAATCATATGTCGTTTCGTCCAAAAAGCCCTTTCACGTTCTAGTAATAATCTCTGAGGGACACGTTGAATGAAAACGTTACCTACGAGTCTTATAGTCTATAACGCAATAACATTAATTCGAAAATTTTAAAAAGGTTTCTAATATTTTTAACACAGGAAATGTATAAGAAATAATATATACATTCATTCTCCGGTTTGTTATTCATAAATATATGAACATATACAGTCGTAAATTTTATCAAAATAATTAGAAATTTATTCCACCTAAGTAGGAATTGCTAGCTCCTAAGTATTATTTAGACATTCTAAACAGTGTGAAAACAGTTACAGTATTTTTTCTTTGTTAAGTTAAAATTTAAAAAACTGTCTACAATTTAATTGTTGTGAATTTAGTATATGACTGAAAGCCTAAAAATTGTATTATTAAAATTAAACATTTTAATGTATTAAAAATTCGAAAACGAAAACCGACGTGAAGTAACAGTGCTTGCATTATTCCGTTTCGTTTTGTCAGTGAGAGCGCCGGAGGCCCTCCTCTCCTCACCTTTCGCATCTCCTCTACCCTACCTCCCCCCTTCCCCAACATAGGCTTGCAACGCACTTACGACTACCCTGGTGTTGCAAGTGTCTATGGACGGTGGTGTTCACTTAACATCAGGTGACCCACCTGTTCGTTTGCCTCCTATGATATATAAAAAAAAACTGGACTAGTTGAAACATATTTATCGGGATTTGATGATAGTATGTCATGTAATAAAAATTAAATGACTATAATATTTCATATTGAAATAAATAATAACATAGATAAATAACACAGATAACCAACATAGGTAAAGAATAGTTTTAATCACAAACAAGTGAGGATGCCTAGCAATATCTAACGGAAACATAAACATACATTTTTATATTCGCTTTTGTAAGGATTGCCTTAGCTTAAATACATTAAAAACTGTTGAATAAGCATTTATAGACCGCTCATTATTATTATTAAGTGGTATAAACCTTATTTCATTGTACTTTTTTAAATCTAAAATTTAATTCATCACCTCATTTAAAAAGAACTAAATACATCACCTTTTCGTCTTCTGTTTAATACAAAAGTTTTCTTGAACCTTTTAAAATAAATTTATACACTTATTCCATTCGTGAGATACTCCGTCATAGACAATTTAACGCCCTTGACTTTTCATGTGAATGTACTTGTGTCCGTTATACAACAACCATATTTTAAATGTCAACATTAGAATCAAAATATTATATTTACACAGTGTACATATACGGTCTAAATATGGCTATTGATTTATATTAAACATTACAAGAAATCTGAGATTAATTTACAGAAATAAAAGAATTATTATATATTAACATTTACATAGCTTTATTAAATACTAACCTCTGCCCGCGACTTCGTTCGCTCGGAATATTTACTTTGGGCGAACGGTGACACTTAGTAGAAGCTCTCAAGAGAAAAAAAAAACTATTTTGAATCATTCTTTATTGGTGTTCCGCTCCTATTGTTCTTAGCGTGATGACATATAGCCTCGAAAAATTAGCTATGTAACACTGAAATTAATTTTCAAATCGGACTAGTAGTTCCTGAGATTACCCCTTACAATGTCACAAACTTTACCTCTTTATAATATTCGTATAGATAAAATAAAAAAAAGGTTAATTAAACAATAATAATAATCTACCAATAAGAATAAATCTAAGTTTGTAACACAAACATATTTAAACATACACATAGTAGTTATATATAATACTAGTTTCGATAATTTTAGTAGTCCGGTGAAGCTGTTAAGATCCTGCTAGGTCAATAGCGTAGTTAGTTCGAGAAAAAACAATTCAATAATTTTCTCTCAATCAGTTCATTTTCGGATCATTTTATTTGGCTTATAAGATTACGTTGGCTTAGTATTTTTATACAATCTATTTTAGATAAATAGCAACTAAGTTGTACAATGAGAGAACGTTAAGTTTTGCCAATATAATACTGAATGCAATCTGAACCCAAAGAAGGTGCCCAACAAGAATATTCCTTTTAATTGTTCTAAAGACATACCAAAAATATGTGACGCTTGACCTTAATGTACTCATTTCAATTATACGATAAAGTATGCATATATATATATATATTTTATTGAAGCACGACAAAGTGACTGCACTATGCCTGATGGTAAGCATAGTACAATCCATAAACAGTGGCGACCACCGATAAACAGGTCATCCATCGTCGTCCGCTGTCATGCCGGCCATAATGACGAAAGTCACCCGCTATTGGATTTGCACAGGCTGATCTCGAAACGCGACGCGCAAAAGCGAGTCACTATGACGGGCTTTTTCGCCATGTACATGGTGGATGCGACCCAGTCGGGTTGTAAAACCCTACCACCCCGCTAAACAAACAATAAATTACAATAAAGGAAATCCCATTAGGAATGAAGTTCTAGATTATGGTTGTACTAATTTTAAATGTGATTTCTATTACAGCGGATTATATACATCCTTGCAACGAGACATCACGGGAATGTCTCGTGAAATCAACGCAAATAGCTGTACCTGAGTTTGTCAAGGGAATTCCAAGTCTCGATATACCCTCATTGGATCCCTTCTTCATCGATTTCCTATCAATTCCACTGGTCGGTATCAATTTTACATTCACAAATGGGAAAGTTTCCGGATTCAGCAATTCTATTGTTGACGACGTTAGGTGAGTTACTTTTCAATTTTTAGTTTCAAAAATATGATACTCATATAATGGGATTTCTTATATATTATAGTGGATTGGGGCCATAGTGAAGTATGGTTTTTACAGATAGAAGATATGCAATGGTATTTTAGGCTGGATAAATACTCGTGACAATAAACGGGCAGAACTCTCACTGGTTAATGTTTATGAACTGTATTTCAAACACTGTTAGATGTAGTAATATCATTATGTTCATTTGTCCATAATTGTATACTTAATCTTATACGCTCATATTATAAAGGAGCATCAGGGTACCTGCTAATAAAGAAAGGAATTGAGCAAATTAGAAACTTGAGTGTAGGTACAATTTACAGTTACTAACATTCTATCCTGAAATTGGATATGTTATTTAGAAAAAACCTATCATGCATTTTAGCACCATTTACATGTGTTTTTGTTTAACATAATAATTTCATTATATTATATAAACGACCGAGCCTAGTTCAGTTCTTTAAAACATATTTTTAGATTAAAATAAACTGTAAGATTTGCTCACAAAATTAGCATTTCTTATAAAAAAAAATTAAAAATAGATATCTCTTTTGTTGCTACTCGGATTCGAACTAGGGTTAGATGGATTTTTAAAGCAGCCGATTTCCATCTGACCTATTTTTGTTTTGACAGCGGCGGCGAAAATTCCTTGATATTCTAGCTATATTTTTTCTCTGCATGAAAAGTTAGATAAAAAAGTTTTCTATTAATAAAATCTAGTTAGATCAATTTATCGTCTCCGAAACCATCTACATACTAAGTTTTATTGAAATGGCTGACGCCGTTTCCGAGATCCTGAATATATAGCAATATAAATATATACAAGAATTGCTCGTTTAAAGGTGTTAGATAGTTTCCATCGTAATATTGACTCAATGAAGTTACGTGTGACCATTTGTTATGATTATTCGTAACTTAAAAATGTTTATTACCGTATATATTACCTAGAATATACATCGTGAAAATTTGCATAATAATATTGTTTTGAATAGCGTTTTTAATTTGAACATTATCTTTGATAACCTTCCATCCAAAATTGTTTATGATATTAAAGAATTAATAATGAACTTGGTCAAGGAAAAGTAATTCGCAACCACGTAATAAATTTAATTAGTAACGAATTGTCTTTCAAATATAAACAAAATTTATATTAAGTGTAGTTATATTCAATAGTGCAAAATTAACAAATCTGAATAGGGGATGTCTGCGTATTTGTGTTGTTTGAACACCAAGCCACTCGATGTAGTTTCAAATTCTGCGATGTGCTTTTAATAAAGAAGAACACTATAATGAAACCGTACCAAGGTGCTGGGATTTTTTCGATGGCCTACCTATCTTCCTTTGTAATATTTTAACTACAATGCTTACTATATAGCGCATGCCCTGGCAGATTTTAAAAGGCAAAAGTGCCTATAGATTGTTAGTATATGGTGTTCATTCATATTCGGTGTATTGGTCACAAGCATACATATTAAAACTAAGTACATAACATAACATTAGATACTATGAAACATTTCTAGCAAGTTCTATAAAACTGAATTCTGACATGAACCAACAAAATTATATTAAAAAGTAAACGGAACAAATAGTTTGTATATTAAATTCCACATCTTTAATTATCGTAAATATCATTTTGTATAAGAATACATAATAATAAAAACGAAGATAAAAGAAAATGAACCTAATTATATCGGCTATGATGAATCGAGCAAACTTAACATTTCAGTTTTAAACTATAAATTGTTATAGCGTAACTAATCCTTTGTT
>JACEII010000020.1:118283-207094 GCA_014332785.1 Antheraea mylitta
GTGATCTACACGTTAATTAACGTAATTATCTTATCAGATTTTTTTTTATATTCTTGAATTTAAACTGTATAATTGTGTATAATATATATACATTTTTATGTTCAATTACGTTAATGTGTATGTTAAATCATAAATTATCTACGCAGAGATCAAACGTTCATGATCTACAAACACTCAGACCAGAAATTCACCCTTTTTTAGAAATCGAACTATCTTAGTTTCAATTCAACAACAAATCGTACAATTAGATAGCGTAGGTATAATATTACTAGCAGACCCGTGCTACTTTGTCTGCGTGAAATCAGTTACCCACAGGTTCCAATTTTATTTTTAAACTCGAAAAATGGCGAGATTACTGCCTAACAGTAGATAAAGATTTACGTTGCGTTGGAGTCTGTAACGGCATTTCGGCTTCACCTTTGTCGGATGAAGCCAGAATACTGTACAGGTTAGTCAATATTGCTATCAATAGGAGGCAAATAGTGATTATCTATGTGTAGTTGTATTATATATGCCTTCCAATAAGGATGGCATGGTCGCTTTGTGACTAAACCCTTATTTTAAAAAAAGAATTAAAAAAAACTCGAAAAATCTTAAAAAAACTAATAATTGAGTATAGCGACTCTCAAGTTTTCTAATTCTGAAACCAAACTCAAACTAGATATTCGACCTAGTTGGTTTAGTGAATGAATGACTTACGCATATGTGGAAGAAATTTCAATGAGGCAGACGTAATGCCATCTGTTATTCAGCAACATCAATAATTCCCTTTTGTTTGAAATACGAACGACCGTTGAATCATTTGGATATTTTTTTTTTCACTTTATTACTGGCAACCAATCTTTCAGATTATTACTGCCATTGTCGAGTAATCAATAATATTACAAGCGTCGTGCGATCACTTCAATATTAAACGTCGTGTGAGTCAATATTCTAACAAGATGGTGGATCCCTTGTTAGAACCTTCCTGGGAGTTTTTGTGACAACTCAGAATTTCATGCTCCGTGGTATTATTTTCCATTCACTTCACTTATGCACAATAAACTAACTATATTACGTAAAACACCACCAAATTTACAAAATATAGAGTCCAATAACACAAGATTATGAATAAAATATAAAATCCACTACATGACAGACCAAGATCCCGCCAAAAACATTTGGATATTGTTCATACAAATATACTAAAATCGCGAATAAAAGATCCGACGGTGAGGTTAGATAGGTGAAAATTAGGTATTATATGTATTACTGGATGGTAAATAAAAAAATACAAAAAAGAAAATTTGACAAAAGATTGTGAAAAAATTTTTGAATAGAGGCATCCTAATCATCTAGAGGTACAAAATATACATTATGACCTATTCTCATACCTACCAAATTTACATTTAAAATGTCATAAATACCGGTATGGCCGTTTCGGGGGAATTCGACCACAAACTCCATGACATGAGATTTTTAAACATTGAATTAATGTTGTAAAATTCTGTTAAAGGTAACTCTTTTTCATTTCCAGAGAATCTTAGGATGAAAGTGGACATCAACACAAAATACATTAAAGATAAAAATGGAGTAAACCATTTTGCAGTCAAAGACTATACGTATAGCTTCGACTATGGGGATCGTGTTACTTTTGACATACAGAATATTTTCAAAGAAAACAAAGAACTGAGTAAGTACGATTGGTATCGTTACACAACAATATTAACATAATATATGGGTATATGTAGTCCGGTGAAGCTGTTATAAGTCCTCGCTAAGTCAATAGCGTAGTCAATTAGAAAAAAATGGGTATATGAAGGAATAACTACAACGGTTTGAAACACACTACGTACCTGAGGGGTTTGAAATTTAGCACACCTAAAATTTATATGGAAAAAGTGTGCACAGAGATAAAATTTATGTTTCACTAGCAGGCACGGCGAACGTTGTCCCGCCATAATAATAAAACCCTGACAAATGATATAGGTACCTAAACCATGAATCACTTTATCTAGTAGTGAAAACCGCACGAAAATCCATTCAGTAGTTTTAGAGATGTATAATAGTAGTCCGGTGAAGCTGTTAAGACCTTGCTAGGTCAATAGCGTAGTCAGTTCGAGAAAAAAAAAGATTTATAATATTTGCTGACATGTATCACAAATACATAAAGTAAAACTTTTAGGATTTTTTTATTATCAAGGCAGGCAAGACAACGTTTACCGGGACCGCTAGTAATGTTATAATCTCTATTGAAAACGAATATTTGACCACAGACTATTGTTATACGTTTGATATTGGCTATGAACCTAAACGATAAATATTTTACTTTATGTATTTGTGATGCATGTCAGCACATATTATAAATCTTTTTTTTTCGAACTACGCTATTGACCTAGCAGGGTCTTAACAGCTTCACCGAACTACTAAGCGAGCGCACTCAGCCGATTTTATTTGGGCAACTAGCTCAAGGGTGCACGGCACACCTCTGCTTGGCTGTTTCCTGTTACATGCAAACTCGCGACCTATCTTAGCTAACCTATATATGTTTGAGTTGTTGAGACGCATACGTGTACCAAGCATACACGCCTCAACAACCCCTCCATGTATTTATTATCGGAAAATTAGAGTTTTTTCAGTTCGGTAAGGGAAAAAAATAAAACCCTTCCACTTTCATGTGTAAGCGTGTAGGCGTGCACGTGTGTGGGGGTGATCGTGTAGGGATAACTAGTAATTATATTAAACTATGTACTAACTCACGGCCTTTCAACAGTTGTGTAAACTACTTTCTAACAAATAAAAACGTTAGTAGGGATTAAAGGTATCAATAAGCTAACGACAATTTTACGTATATACATAAATACACTAGCTTCTACCGGCAACTTTATCTGCATGGAATAGTTAATTAGAGCTATTCCTAACTTTAACTTGCGACTTCGTTTACGTAAGATGTGAGAATATTTTTAAATAATATGTTAACCCCGATCTTGAAACATTTTTCACTGGTGCTTCGTTCCTATTGGTCTGAGTGTGATATATAGCTTATGGCCTTCTTCGATAAATGGGCCATCTAATACTAATTGTTCAAATCGGACCAGTAGTTCCTGAGATTATCGCTTACAAGCAAAGAAACTCATCAGCTTTCTAATATTAGCATTGAAGATAGATATAGGTTATGGAAATAGATTTATGTAAAGTTATGTATTATATTAAAAAAAAAACTAGCAAACGCTCGCGTCTTTTCTCGAGTTATATTGAAATATTAAACTCAATAACAGTGTCTACTCCGCTACCTGAAGGCCACTTAAGTAACTGAGATATTAAAATCCTTCGTAAAATTAATCTAAGTTTCATTAACATCTACTTTTATAAATAGGATAAATATAACAAATAAAATAAGCATCTGATTACTTAAAAACTATTTATAATTTTGTTTGTATTCTACAGGTAACACAGTATTACAATTCCTTAATGAAAATTGGAAGACTGTAGCTGAAGAATTCGGAAAACCGATTGTCGACTATTCGGTTGCATTAGCTATAAATACAATAGAGAAATTCTTCCTTGCAGTACCCTATGAAGAATTAATTAATGTTCCTATCCCAAAATAATTCCACTATTACCTATGATTTTTTTTATTAAGAATTTTTTTATATTGGTTGTTTATTTGATATCGAAATATATGCATAGTTTCATATTCATGAGTTGATTATTTCATAACATACCTTTAATTATTCAGCATACGTGTTTCATTTCGAAAAATACAAAAAAACTGGTTAACCACGTCAAAATTAGAAAATACTTTTACGAGATTTTGATATTTATTTAACAAATTTTTAGTATAACACGTTGTTTTATGTTTTAATAGCATACATAATATATTAAGTTTTATTTTGTAAGTGAATAAATCGTTTACTATAAAATCATTTAAAGTGCTTCTATACGCATAGGGCGTAACATTTTTCATTATTGAAACGCAGATTATCATATTCATCCAATCAGAATAGAAAATATATAACCGCAATTTTATAAAACCATCAATTATGGTAAACATCGAATATTAATTTATACTAATATTAAAAAGCTGAAGAGTTTGCTTAATTCATCTCAGGAACAACTGGTCCGATTTGAAAGATTATTTCAGTGTTATATATCTCATTTATTAAGAAATATAATAGGCTACATATCATCACGCTAAGACTAATAGGACCGGAATACCAATGAAAAATGTTTCAAAATCGGGATTTTTTCCCTCTTGAGAGCTTCCGCTGTGTGTTAGCGTTAGCCCAAAGTAAATATTCTAGGCGGACGAAGTTGCGGGCAGAGGCTAGTGATTGAATAGTATATTGCCATCAGTGTATATTCTTATATCTGTATATAGCCCAAAAAAAGTTAAAACTTTATTGACGTTATTAAACTGAAGTCGTTGGAACAACATCTTTTTATTATTTAGAAATTGTCCTAAGATTTTTTTATTTGCATTGCATTATTAAATCGTGTGAATAATTAAATGCCTTAATAAAACTTAAAGGAAAATAATTTTTTTAACCATTCTTTTCAAGATCCCTACGGGCATACATTCTTAAAGAAAGTACAAGAATAATTTTGTTTTGCTAACTATGATTTCAGTACATATATAGATTTATACATTTTTTTTAAATATTATGTGGCTAACCCAAAAGTTTTGTATATGAAGTAATATATTAATTATCTAAGCAGTAACCGGATGACATAACTTATAAGAGAAAAATTGGAATAGAAATGTAGAACAAATAACGACCAGCAATACTTACATAAAATACAAAGCACATAACAACTCTGCTATCACTAAGGAATGATAATATATGTGTGTATGGATGTATGTGTTTATGTTATATACTTCGCCTTTTGAGAAATATCAGAAATTTGTTTTGAAAGTCTATAATTACATATTATAAGGGCCACGATCAGGTTTGTCTGTTTGTTCACAATAAACTCAAAAGCTACTCAACGGATTTTCATGCGGATTTCGCCAGTAGATAAAATGATTCATGAGTAAGGTTTTGCTACTGAACTTGTATCAGGATTTATTTATTATAAAGGCGAGACAACGCCCAGGCCAGAAACAACAACAATAAACAGTTTCATATCTCATTATCTGGAGCGCAGCTATTAAATGTATACTAATATTATAAAGAGGTAAAGTTTGTGAGGTTCTAGGGGGTTAATATCTGGATCTACTAAACTGATTTTGAAAATTCTTTTACCAATAAAAAACCACGTATTTTGTGAGTATTGTATGCTATATATTGACCCGAAAAATAAGAATACCCTGTTGTGGTAGTAGGATTTGCAAATTAACTCGGAGAAAACACATTCGAACATGATTCTTACGAACGCTGCCTTAGCGATGAAAGATATATTATTGAGTTCTAGAGAAAAGTTGTAGAGCTTGATAATGCCTACAAAAAAGTCACCAATAGCATATGTGTAACTTTTATATTTAAGTCACAAAAAGTAGTCTTTTATGTTAAAAAAAGTAATTTAAATCGTTAAGTGATATTTATTGGGCGTATTATCAACAACAATAATGAATCCTTATTAATATGGATTGATATAATAACTGAGGTACAGCAACGCGCGCCGGGTCAGCTTGTTTATTTATAAGGGGCCAACCAACTATTAATTACTACTATAATAGTTTTAAAAATTATACAACAACGAATAATACATAATGGGCCGTGAATAAAATTATTATTATTAAATTCCAATACTCAGTATAAAACTACTATGGAATATACAGTGATTGAAATTTAGAAGCAAACTAATCATAAGAGCTATTTCCCTTGATCCCCTCTCATTTGTCTTAGTTACAAACGGAAGTCTGACACGCCTTTTACACGTCTGTCATTGTAACATGATTCCTCTATATATTACATCTTACGTTACGTGTTACGCTACTTATATCTCTCAGTGTTTCTCTTGGTAATAATGGAATTGATATTAAGTACCAGTAAAAATAAAGTTAAAATGAGCATCACTCTATTTAATTATGTAAGAGAAACAAACGGTTAGAATTTATAATAAAAAAAACCATATTTCCTAAGTTTCGCCGGAATAACATAATGACTATTGAATACTTAATTATACACTGTATTTAGATTCCAGAAAGTTCATTACGAGCTTTTAGAAATTTTAAATACCATAGCTATATAAAAACAAAACTAAAATGTAATTAATATAAACATTGCAAATAATAACCCCCCCAGGTACATTTTCTTGGTTAAAAAATATAAAATTTTAGAAATATCGTTATGTTGTTTGTACTAAAAAAAAATATTCTTATATCAAAGAAGGCAAACAGGTGGGCCACCTGGTGTTAAGTAATCACCACCGTCCATAGACACTAGCAATACCAGGAAAGTCGCATGTGCGTTGCCAGCCTGTATATGAGATGAGGGAAGGAAAGGGGGAAAGGATTAGGGAGGGGATAAGGAAGGGAACGGGAGGAAGAAAGGGAGGTGGACGTCCAACGCTCTCACTGACCGAACGAAACGCACAAGTGTAAGTACTGTTACTTCTCGTCGGTTTTCTGTGAGAGGGTGGTACTACCACTGGTGGTACAATTTTGCATGAATAGATCTTTGTTTCAATAATCGGTATTTATAGAGATGTAGCTCAGATATATGTGTTAGCTCAGATAGGTTGCGAATTGCATATGGGGGTCGCACGGGCGATGGCCGCCTATGGAGCACCAGTATGGACGGACGCCCTCGGTGCCGCTAACGTGCGCACGTTTCGCAGTGCGCAGCGCACGGTGGCACTGAGAGCGATCCGGGCATAGAATGAATTTCCCCACGTAATCAAAAAAGGTGCGAATTTGCATGTATGCAAATGTTGCATGTATCAGGCAACAGCCCAAGCCGAGGTGAGCTGTGCACCCTTGAGCTAGTTGTCAAATAAAATAAAATCGGCTGAGTGCCTTAGGTGCTCGCCGTAGTAGTCCGGTGAAGCTGTTAAGACCTTGCTAAGGCAATAGCGTAGTGATTTTGAAAAAAAAACTGTTACTACGTGCACGAAGTCGCGGGCAGGTGCCAGTAGCTTATAAATGCGATATACCTATTATATATCATTTCATCGAACCTAAACTATATTTTTAGGTGTGAAACTATGGTCATAACTATATGAATATATATAACTATATGAGGTTTAGAGTTTTTCAAGAGAGGTTTACAAGAATAGAGTCTAATTAGTTGCAGTGATAGACCACTGTAATCTAAACTTCATATTGTTGCTAGATTGGGTAAACATATTTTCCTCTATAACCTCTTTCATTCCCTTTTTTAAGTTTCATCTTACTGTTCATATCCCTTATGCTCATATCATATCTCCTAGAATCCAACAATTCTGCAACCAATCTATACTCATATATTCCCTTACAATTATACCTAAAACTTTCTAGTTAGAAGACTTTTATCTTTTTTCAAGGCATATTAAAAACCATGCTAACATATTGCCCCTCAATTTTTACAACTAGGAAAATTAAAGTGTAGAAGCGAAGAATGAATCATCTATGATGAAATCTCATTCTATTACCGACCTCTATATAACCATCATAAAATTATATTTTAGCTGTCAATCAACCTTACTTTCTTTTTTCATTTGTACTAATTTCTTAAATAACATCTTAAGAATTATAGGTGTAAACGTATAAACGTAGAGAGTGATAATTCATAACATAACTCAAGATTAAATCTTATTTATGTGAACTAAATAGGTAAGTGTCACAAAGTGGCTCTGGACCGTAACCTAGAAACTGTTAATTAAACACCCGACCACTTTACAAGAGATAGCCGAGCGTAGTAAGTAATATTATGTTTTGAGTAACAATGCAGTGAAATGCAAGGAAGACGCTGAACAACTTACAAGTCGTCTACGAGTTTAGGAGCTGTTGCGGCAACTAGTACGAAGTAGTCTGAAGTTGTTGTAAGTAACCTAACATAATTTATTATTTTAAGCCTCGTATCCAATATAAATGAAATAATAAACTGTAAGAATGATTAGTTCTGTTTTTGGCAATGTTATTTAAAGGTAGTTGATAGATTTGAGTTAGAATGAGCTGCGGAAGTATGATCATATTAGCTATTTCTACCGAACAGCAGTCATGATCGAGTAATTAGATACGCTTATAGATTAGGATATGGTTGGAACACGCACTTGCGTATAAATTATTCGGGCACAACCTTCAATAATAGTAGCCGACAAATGTCTGACTTAAATTACGACTCCGGTTTTTCAAGTATTCGTTATAAATACACATAGGTAACAGTGTCGACTAAACATAATGTAGATTGTATACTTGCTTGATGCTTCATATGGTAAAGAAATTACTACAATAGATTTGAATGTCAATGAATACTCGTATATACTCGTTTATACATTATACAGTAGTGTATTTAGACATCTTGGACGTATTCTCGAGTAAAGAATATCCCAATAAAAACTTTGTTTCATTATGAAACATTTTCCAGTTTTCGTTAGCCTAAATACGTTAAATACATGCACAAAAATATCCATAAATAGATGTCGATACACTCCGGTGAATCTTTTTAAGAATTATTAAGTGTTTCTACCCTTTAAGTGTCATAATTTTCCATAATCTTTTAAATGATATTTGATTAACACTAACTTTTTATATACAATAGGTGGCAAACGAACAGACGGGTCACCTGATGGTAAATGATCACCGCTGTCAATAGACATTAGCAACACCAGGGGAGTCGCAAGTGCGTTGCCAGCCTGTGTTTGGAAGTTGGGTATGGATAGGGGGAGGAAGAAGTGGTGGTGGGGGAGGGGGAAGGAAGGTGGGTTCCTCCGGCGCTCTCACTAACCGAACGAAACGCAACAATGCAAGTACTATTATTTCAAGTCAGTTTTCTATGAGAGGGTGGTACTACTCCGGACGAGCCGACCCATTCATGCTGAAACCAGTAATAGCTTCTGTGTGGCTCTACCACCTAATATAAACAACAACTACGAAACTAAGACTACTACAAAATAGTAAAATTAAAAAACTTTACATATAAATTAACATCGCAATTAACATGAAACCAAAACAAACACGAGATAAACTAAAATTATTGAAATACTCGGCCTAATGAGTGGAGACTGTCGCATTAATTGTTGAACACATTCAGATCCAATTAAACATCAAAACTAATCAACGTTCACGCGTTACAACTCTATACATGTGCTGTTAAAAGGCCCATTAGTGTCACAAATTTGCTGGCAATTTTGTTAACAAATAATATATCCGGTAATCAATCATATTATAAGTTTTCGTTTCCGTAAACTTTGCAAAGTTAATGTTCTCCAAATACGGTATATATTATAGTTTATCGAGATAAAAATAAATGACTATGAAAGAGTTTGTTGATAAAATAATATACTATTGATAATCTAATACCTTTAAACGAGCAATTCTTGTATATTGTTGTATATTTAGGATCTAGGAAACGGCGTCAGCGATTTCTGTGAAACTTAGTATGTAGGTGGTTTCGGGGACGATAAAACGATCTTTTTTAACTGAGTTTTCAGACAATGTCAAAATATAGCTAGAATATAAAGGTAAATTTCGCCACCGCTGTCAAAACAGCTCAGATTAAAATCGGCTGCTTCGAAAATCCGTCTAACCCCAGTCCGAAACTGAGGTCTCTCTTTTTTTATTCTTTTTTTTAATGCTTATTTTGTGAGGCAAACCAACAGTTTATTTTAATGGAAAAATAATTTTCTTATCATAACCATAAGAGAGATGCATTTTTTTATATGTTTTTTTTATAAAAATGCTAATTTTGTGAGACCACCTATTTGAATTTAAAAATGTTTCTTAAAGAACCGATCTAGGCTAGGTCGTCCGTGTACTTAGATTTATATCAGGAGAGTCGCTGACAGCACTACTATGTCATAGAACAATTTTGCACCAACTACTTAAGGTTCTGCAAACTACTATCATTAACATCTATATTTGGACAACTTGAATTACTACTATTCTTCAGTGACTTCCTTTCGGTCCTGTTCTTGGCACACTCTATCAATCAGCGATGCACATCGTCAATATTTAGGCATAAATGACAATGGGCAGACTCTTGGTGTTTTCTATATGATGTGGTAAACTTTCCAATGGACAGTGTTCTGAATGAAATCTTAATGTTATCATCCTATAGTATCAATTTGGATGACAATCATCAATGGCCTTATTTGTTTTTTTAAGACATTTGGACATTTTATTTCATCATCACCTGTAAGCGACCCACTACAGGGCCATAGGCCTCTTTCCGAAGGAAGGTATGGGCGTAATCACCACGCCAGCCCACGACTTTTTGAGGATTTCAAACTCTGAGAATCCACAGTTCTATATTTTTCTCACATACCGTAGTACTTACTACAAGAACATTTCTTAAGTTCAGCTTTCCTCACGATGTTCTCCTTCACCATCAGCCGATAGTGTTACCAATTTAAATTAGTAAATGAACGCTAATTCCGAAAAATTCGTTATTACATGCCGGAGTTCGAATCTGCAGACATCGAAATATTATTCCACCGGTCAAACCACTAGGCCACCATATTGAAATCCATATAAATATGTAAAACAACTACAGTATGCCCAACAAACTGGTAATAATAATTTCTCGATAATCCTACTAATTTTGACTTTATCATTCTACTATAAAAAAGATGAACACAAAAAGGAAAGCATTCTTTTTTTCTCTTTATTTCGAGGTTTCTATTTGTATACCAGCGCCACATTTTTTTTATTATACATGGAGGAACTAATTAAAATGTGAATATTAATAGTTGTAAAAGGTAAATAGTTATATTTAGTAGAATAATAAATTTGATTGATACAAATATCAGACGCATATCATAGATCTGGTACAATATTGATTTTTTTTAACTGTGAATCAACATTCTAACAAGATGGTGGCTCCCTTGTTAGAACTTTCCATAGAGTTTTTGTGGCATCTCAGTATTGCATGCTCCGTGGTATTATTTTTCATTCACTTCACTTATGCATAATAAAATAACCATATTACATAAAACACCACCAACTTTATACAATATAGAGTCAAGTAACAAAAGATTATGAATAAAATATAAAATCCACTACATGACAGACTAAAATCCGCCAAAAACTCCTACAATATTGTTTTAAAATTATTTCGGTTCCACACTCAATTTCTGTAGCAGACCGTAGTATTTTACAAGGCTAAAGTTATTATACAGGAATATCAGGCTTACGTTTATCTGTTATCGGTACGATCAGGGTCAACTTAATTTAAAGTTGGACGGATGTTGACGACAACCTCAATTTAGTTTCTCATCCTAAAATCTGATTAAGTAAACAAACTATGCTTAGAAGATGTGTCCTTAATACTACTTATGCTATGTAGGCTTTATAGAAAAAAATTAGCCGTCATGAGACGTCTGGCAGATGTGCAACATCGAAATTGTACGAATTGAACGAATCTCAAATTCTGGCATTTTCAAATTACACTATAGATTTGCGAGCTCAGTGCGGCAAGAGAGATTGCACACAGTCGCTTGCGTATGGCATCGCGTCGCCACGTCTCACACACTCGCCACGCCAACACTCATGTTTACCTGTACCTATAGATGTTTCACATCAAAATATTATTTATGTTATCTAGACAAAAAGCGATTAATCGAAACTAGTTGTCTATATTATCTAAGTCTTCGTGTTTCACTACAATCTTACATGACTTAAATTACAATGTGACCTAAGCTGTTAGACCTAGAGAGGAATATTGGTTATCAAGTGTACGTTATGGAACACATCAGTGTCATTAAAGCGATAAAGGCTCAATGGTTAACGTGTTCGAACACCGTGTCGATCGATGTACGTTCATTTCCTTACGATTGAACGGGATCGCTCGGTGATGGAAAACATCGTGCTGAAGTCATAGCATGGTGGTAGGACAGCTGCCACATTCATGTTGAAAATTTGCCGCGACTTTCTTATACATAAATGTGTTCCGGCAGCTGCTTCCGAGATCCATCTTAAACAACATCATGCTTTTTTTCGATCTGACAACGCTATTGACCCAGCAAGGTCTTAACAGCCGGACTACCAAACAACATCATATGAAATTGTGCTCAGATAGAGTATTAAAAAAAAACTACAAGTTATTGATGACAGATTTTCAACTTACTTTCGATAGCAAGCCGGGCAAACATAAAAATCCCTACGTCATCATTTGGTTTAATGATAATGTTTTTCTTTACCAAAAGCTCGGATTTATTATGTACTTTGAATCTTCGTCGATAAATGTGTTGTTCGTATATTCCAACAGTAAGCTATCATCACTTTAGATAAAATACTAGTTGGTCGGGCGGACGTTGTCCTACCTTAATAATAAAAAGAATCCTAGAATTAATCGCAGCGCCACATACCGTGTCCAATTGTGAATCTAAACCATTATTGTATTCCCTGGGACACGCTCACAAAATCTCATCAAGATAGGTCTAGCCGTTTAGGAGCAGTTCAGTGACATACACACGTACAGAAGAAATTTATATATAAATATATATTACATCGCAATTAGTATATGATTTTTTTTATATCATAGCAGGCAAACGAACATGTGTGTCACCTGATGTTAAGTGATCACCACCATCCATAGACACTTGCAACACCAGGAGTGTCACAGGTGCGTTGCCAGCTTGTGTTAGGGGAGGGGGCAAATACGGAAGGAGGCGTACTGGAGAGGAGAGAGAGGAGTGGGAGGATGGGTGGAGATGGTCTTCCGTCATGGTTACCTAATATAGTAATCATATAAAATATCATTCACAAAATGAAAGTCTTTATTGAAATGTGCACGAGCTTAGTTCAAATATTTTAATTACTAAACTTCAAATGTACTTGAAGTATTAATACGGTCCAACTGAAGAGGTCATACTGCCCACTAAAAACATGTATTTGGTATAATAAATTAACAGCGTCGTAATTTAAAATTGCTAGATAATTTGATTACAGAATAACATAAAAGGGCACAAAACATCCGCAGGATTTACAAATCAAGAATCGATAACCGTGACATGGGAACTATGGTTAACGGATTTATATTACAAGGCTTTTGATTAAAGAGATTTGGATGTTTATTTAGGATTAATTAATTACCTCAAACGAATGGAAGTTCATTATTTAGTTGTGTATGTGAATGTCACGTTTAACTTATACAAAAAATAAGTAAATAGAGTTTCATAAAAATAGTAGTAGATTGTTTTAACATTACCTAATTAAATTTATTTAAATTTTCTTTCTATATTATTTTTTATTCTATGTCATTTGGTGTTATATTTGCATAAACCTATTTTTTTATAAATATTAGTTTTTTTTATAAAAAAATATGAAATAGTTTCCACAAATGGTAGGTACAGTTATATTATTGTTCAATCAGTTTATTTTGAACACCAAATGTCTTGCCTTATCAGCTTTTAATTACTTATAGTCTTAGTTATTGATATTTAATCGACTGAGGATTTTTATAAGATAATTTTAATATAAACGAATGTCTCACTCATAACAGCTTGTTACAAATTATAAATGTATGGTTAAGTTAAAGACAATTAATTTAATGTTGGCGCTCCAAAAGCCCGTCATAGCGAAAATTGACCATCGCTACTTACAGTTAAACAGTTTTATAGTAATATTTCATAGATTAATATATTAATTTGATACAGAGAACACAATTCCTACTGATTGATTTTGAGCTATTTCAAGATCAACTTTTTCTTAAGCATCAAATTGTGTTCTAGCTATGTATTACCCACAAAAGGCCTTCAATTGCGATACCAATCGTAATTTGTTTCTAGTCCTGAGGACTAAAACACCTTATTAATTACTATAATATAACATATGTTTACTGTATAATTTTTTTTCCAGTTTAAGCCGCACTAATTTCCTTTTAAATTGATTTTAATTGTAATTAAAAAAAAACATTAAAACCTTCAATAGAAGGAATGACCTATAAAACATAATTCAGTTTATACGAATAGTCATACCCGAACTAATATTAAAAATGCGAATGTAAGTTTATTCGCGAAGTTTTCATTCCTTAAGAACTCAACCGATCATAATGAAATCCATACTCGTTCCCAAGGGTACAAAAAAGGGCATAAGGTACATTTCGAAAAATATTACTGTCATCGAGATATACGGTATACCTACACTAACGCGAGCGAAGCTACGAGCAAAAGATAATTGTAAATTAAGGAATTTTTAAGGAAACGACTATTTATAATTATTCACGCATGATTGGAAGAAATTTTGTTAAGTTGGACGTAGTGCCATCTGTTATTAAGTAGCATCAATAATTCCCGTTTGTTTGTAGTATGAACCATCGTGAAATCATTTGAATAGTGTTAAAAAATACTAAAATTATACTACTGGTAAAGTAGGGTATAGAAGATGTACATTTGGGATTATATTTATTTTTGAAGCCTAATAACAAAAAAATTGTAAAAAAAAAAAAAAATTTGGATAAGGAAAATTTACTTTACGACCTATTATTATCATACTTACAAAATTTACCTGAAAAATTTCATAAAAATTGGTCTAGCTGTTTTGGAGGACATAAACACCATGACACGTGATTTTGATGCATTACAATAAATAAAATAACGTGCATGAAATGTTAAATACTTTGATAATTATTAATACTGTATTCATCTAAATTTTAAGCTTTAGAACTCTATATCACCTTTGTTTAGAACATTAATTTGTATGGTGGGCTATCCTTAAAAGATAGACATATGAATGACCTCAATGACTTTTTTGTAGATCTATATTGTCTCTGTTGTTTCCTTATTTACACCTGGCTAAAAACAAAAAGAAAATTGTATTGTGTCATTGTCATTATAAGAAGTCGTCTATACATTTTGTAATGGACGTCACTTTCTTTTATTTTAACCTATACATACAAAAGTAAACCTTATTGCATGTAAATTTCAAAATGATTAAGCAGAGTTTTCGTTGAAAACTCTCAGGCGGTTTGACTTTTTCCGACTTATTCAACAGTTATCGTTATATTTCAACCAATCTATACGAAACCTTGACATATTTATATACTAAATGTTCCTCATGAATTACTTTATCCGCAGGTGAAAAACGTATGAAAGTCCGTTCAGTAGTTATAGAGTTTATCGCGAACAGACAGACAGACAGACGCGACGGGGGACTTTGTTTGGTTTAATAAATTTGTAGTCCGGTGAAGCTGTTAAGACCTTGCTGAGTCAATAGCGTAGTCAAATGGAGAAAAAAAAATAGCAAATGATTCACGTCTGTATGGAAGAAATTTGGTTAAAACGAACCTAGCGCCATCTATTATGAAGTAACATCAATAATTTCGTTTTGTTTGAAGCACGAATGACCGTTGAAACATTTGGATATTGTTAATTAAAATAGTATTAAAATCTACTATTGGAAGGGTAAGGTCAGGAATATGTAAATTTGGTATCATAAATATGTTTGATGGCAAATAAGAAAAAAAATCACCAAATACACCTCAAAAATTTCAAAAAATCGGGCTAGCCATTTTGGAGGAATTCGAACATTAACACGGAAGATAAGAATGTGCATGAAACCTATTTAAATAGATAATTATTAATACTGTATACGTCTAAAAGCTTTAGAATTTTATGTCTCCCTTTTCTAGAACATATAATTAGTATAGTGGGCTATCCTTAAAAAATAGATATATGCCCTCACAGACTTTTTTGTAGATCTACATTGTTTCTGTTGTCTCATTATTTACACCTGGCTAAAAACAAAAAAAAAATTCATTGTCATTATATTACGTTGTCAATACATTTTGCAATGGACGTCACTTTCTTTTATTTTAACCTATACTTATATTTTAACCAATCTATATAAAACCTTGACAAATTTGTATACTAAAACGTTCCTCATGAATTGCTTTATCCACTGGTGAAAAGCGTAGGAAATTCTGTTCAGTAGTTTTTGAGTTTATAGCGAACAGACAGACAGACGCGGCGGGGGACTTTGTTTTATACTATGTAATGATGATATACTAAATGCCCCCCACATTTGTTCAAATGGAATTTCATTATTACTACTTAGCCTTTATAGAAAATGGTGATTCCTTCAGTTCAGTTGTAAATTAATATATAAACTGTGATAAATCAACCTAAAAGATTGGCTACTTTTCGAATTACATTTCTTTACATTTTTGTATACATTTTTACAAATTAAATAAAAAATTTTGAATTTCATAATAGCTGTAAAATTAATCTGATCAGAGACTCGAGATAAAACTATAGTTAAGTCTCACGTTGTAACTTTGCGCTTTAGTAGTCCGGTGAAGCTATTAATACCTTGCTAGGTCAATAGCGTAGTCAGTTCGAGAAAAAAAAACTTTGTGTTTGAAAGCAGATTATCTTTTTAAAAAAAATATATTCGTATATTTACGTCCATTCGATCTTTTGGACTTGATGGAGAAAAGAGTCTGCAATCAAATCGTTCGATAATTTTGTCAAGCATGTCATTGTTAATCTTAACGTGTTTAAGGAACTTTGATTACCCCGACCTTACCTGCATCTAAATCATTTTGAAATAACCACAACTCTCTCTTTGTCTTGTATCTATATCAGGACTAACAAATCTTGGTAACTTAATATTATGCTCATTCGACACGTCAAAGGAATGAGTACTACTGAATCGTATAAAATTGCGATTACCCCTTTCTCTACCTATATTGCCAATTTCAAATTATCAGAAATATATTCATTTCTCATTTATTCCCTATCACGAGCATTCACCCGAGCTCAAAGAATGTTTGAAATTAAAACTATACATAATTTGAATAATGATTATTATTATGAAATTAAATGTTTAAATGAACTCAAATGTTCAGTTTTCGTTTATTTATGTCAATTTTTTTTTTTCGAAATGACTACGCTATTGACCCAGCAAGGTCTTAACAGCTTCACCGGACTACTAAGGCGAGTGCTTAAGGCACTCAGCCGATTTTATTTTGGCAACCAGCTCAAGGATGCGCGGCACCCCTCGGCTTCGCTGTTGCCTGTTGCATGCAAAATCACGACCTGTCTTAGCTACTAGGTTAGCTAACTCTTCATATATGTATGAGTTGTTGAAACGTATATGTGTACCAAGCAGACACGCTTTAACAACTCCTCCATATATTTATTATCGGAAAATTAAGAGTTTTTCAGTTCGATAAGGAAAAAAAAAGTAAACCCTTCCGCTTTCATGTGTAAGCGTATTGGCGTGCACGTGTGTGGGGGTGATTGTGTAGTGTTGTAGCAGTGATATATATTTGTGTGTCACTGTATCGCACAAGCAACGCACTCAAGGGCTCCCTACCGAAAGATCGAACCTAGGCTTGAGCCGCTGCCGTGGGAGGCCTAATCGGGTAAACCCCATTCCATTGAATCTACATTAATGCGAAAGAAGTCGTTAACAAAGCCTAGTTAACAAGTTAGTTATGTTTGAAACCGAAAACAGTTTTACGTTTCTAAATCGTATCCATTATAATCAAATGGATACTGTAATCCTAACTTGGGGACGTTAAAGGAAATTGCCAATAAATCTCGGGTCATTTTCTAAAGTGTGTGCGGCTTAACTATCAACTTCCATCTTCCTTCAATATTTCCTCAATAAGGTAAGCAACTACGTTTGTAGCATTTATTTCTGCGCAGATATTATTTATAATCTATACACAGATAGGCTATAAAGTTCAGTATTGTTTTGTCTTATGTTTGTTTACCGATTGTCTTCTTTTTCTTTAACATTTTGTCTGCCACCGTTATCACATGTTTCTTTTAGTACGCCAAGAATGAATTTTTACTTTTGTAAATAGATCTAGTGTTCCGATCACCAATGGTCACTGTAGCGTTACACTTGAGAGACCGTGACCGGTCATAATGACCAACGTAGCACAAAGTGTTAATAGTCTTTGTCAGAATCTTAATCTCTCATGTAGCGGATTTTATATTTTATTCGTAATGTTATGTTATTGGACTCTATATTTTGCAATTTTCGTAGTGTTTTACGTAATATAGTTTAGTTATTGTGCGTAAGTGAAGATGATGGGAAATATGGTAATACCATGAAGCATGAATACTGAGATACCACAAAAACTCCTTAGTAAAGTTTTAACAAGGGTTACCACCTTGTGTGAACATTGGAAATTATCACACTGTACTTTTAATAATATACTAATATACCTACTCGATGATGCCCGTAATAATCTAAAAGATTGGTTACCAAAAATAAAACTATAACAAAAGATCTAGGGCTGCCGTAACCAATGGCCACCGCACGGTGGTGTGCCTCCTTACTGGATGTCGAACGTAGGACACCAAAAGCATCATTTTGTAATTTTATAAACGTTTAGATGCAATTCGATTTTTCTAATAAAAAGCTATATAAATGGACTAACGCACATTTTTGATTAAATTCATAATGTAAGAGTAAATTGAATAGAACTGTTTTCAATGTTGCATAATATAAAAACCTAAATGTTTTAAGCTTGAAATATATTTAAAAAACTTTTAACTTAAGTCACAAAAGGTCTTTATGAGAGATATATTTACCAAGATACAAAACAACCTCATTTGGAATTTTTAGGGTCAAGGAATGTGTATTCTGTTTCCATAATGTATAGTTAATATACGAATCTTTAAATAGATAATTAGAAATGTTTAATAAATATATGTTTTTAACCTAAATTTTATATTTTATCATTGTCACATTAGTTGTCAATATAACGTGTTGCAATTACGTCGAAATTACGGTTAAGATGTAAGAAGATTTGTCAAGGCGCTGGCCATCTATAGGGATAAACGATGCGCCCCAGTTGACGCGATAATTAATAGGAATATGGCAGACAGGGCCGAACTCGGATTCAAATTAATGTGAGTGAGACTCAAGCTTCATTATCCCAGCTTTATTATTAAAAGAATAGCGGTCAAGGTTCGACTCATAATTTTGAATTATTATGCTAACATAAAATTTGCGAAGCAAAGTAATAAATTACAATAGATTGTTAGTGCAGAATTTTACAGCCACAGTTATTATTGTGTGATGTAATTTAAACTGCTGCTTTGTTCTTGACACACATCGTAGTTTAATACTTGTTTTTATAAGGATTATAATCTAAAAAATCATAGTCTTTTTACAGATAAAGATTATTGTTTAATGTTATAATAGAATTATAGTTTCGTACAAATAATTAACAAGTATTTTAATTTCAAATAATTCGTAATGTTACAAATAAAAAAAAGATTCCAGTATAATTGCAATTTCAGGGTCGTGAGTATAAAATACCGATTATTTCGTTTAAACTGATATAAGAATAGATAGTAAATACGTCATACGTTTAGTTCCTGTTATTTATATCATGTTAAAGTGCCTAAGTAATGCCGATATTGTGTACTGTCGCAGTGGAAATAAAACTGCTATACTAAGAACCTACTAAATTATTCTCATTCAAAGAGGCGCCACTATAAGCTTTCTTTTGGAGTGAGTATCGAAAATGGTCTTATAGATTGTATATTAAAAATTTGATAAGACAAAGGGAGGAGGAGTACGTAGAGTGAACAAAAGCATTGATGCTTGTCATCCGAGATTAAAAATAAACAAGGGTTGCATCTCATATCTCTCAGAGTAAATAAATATTCATTTCAATTTTTTAAAGCATTTATTTAAAGTTTAAAGTAATAACTGAGCAAATCTTCATTTTGTTTTTTTTTTTTTTTTATATCATATCACAACGTCTAAATCCAGCCCCGTTGACACATGAACATGACACGCCACCGAGACCCGCTGACCCGTTTCCCTTCAACCACCTGCGACTAGTCAATTTTGCTTTAAAAAATCTCAGAGAACCTCAGGGCAAAAGAAAAGCAGTATGTTGACACGACCAACGTACATACATTGAATAACGGGCACGCGCCCTCGTTTTGTCCGCCACGCGAAAACCTCACACCACACTTATAAAAGCTTTTGGTATTAAAGTGTATATTTCTTTCAATTAAACGGTGGCTTTTACGTCGTTTTGGTCTGTGGTGGTACGTTTAGGAGTGGTTGAAAATCTGAAGCATGATGTTTACAGTATTTAAATTGCTGTCATACTACGAAGCAGCCTATTGTGGGAATTTCATACAAAATTATTCATATAGAATTATTTAGGACAATCGTCAACTTTTAATTCATTAATGTAGATTGATATTTATTCAAGAAAAGTTCATGTTGGCGTCTTTGTTCTCTTGATATTCAATGCCAAATTTCATTTTAAATGTTATTATTATATTCAAATACTCTAAGGATTCAGTGGTTTTCAAATGATACGCAGACTAATGGACAGACACAAATAGAGAAACATTACCTTTTGTAATATGTAAGAATAACTTTAGAACTGTCTAAGTACTTATTACAATAACTAGTTTTTTTTTTCTAACTGACTACGCTATTGACCTAGCAAGGTCTTAACAGCTTCACCGGATTACTAAGGCGAGCGCTTAGGGCACTCAGCCGATTTTACTTGACAACTAGCTCATGGATGCACGGCACACCTCGGCTTGGGCTGTTGCCTGATACGTGCAGTTCGCGAACTATCTGGTCGGACCTAAGCTAACTATTCATACATGTATAAGTTGTTGGAACATATATGTGTACCAAGTATACATACTTCAACAACTCTTATATATATTTCGTATAGGATAATTTTCTAATCTATTTCAGTTCGATAAGGGAAAGAAACAAAACCCTTTCGCTTTCATGTGAAGCGTGAATACGTCCACGTTTGTGGGGGTGATATGTGTAATGTTGTTGCAGTGATGTAAGATTTTGTGTCACTGTATCGCGCGAGCAGCGTACTCAAGGGCTCCACGCCGAGGGAACAGACGTAACAATAACTAGCTAACCCTTGGTCATTTGTACATACCATAAGGAAATATTAACAAAACATTAAGTATTGTAAAGTATTCGATCTCACAGTGATCCTAAACACCACGAACATCCTGAAGCCTTTTTTTTTCGAAGTGACTACGCTATTGACCCCGCAAGGTCTTAACAGCTTCACCAGACTACACCATCACATCCTGAAGCCTCTACACATTAACTGGTAGTTTTGTCGATTCTTATCTCAACAGAGAGTACAATATATTCAGTTATATGGTTGTTATTTATATCAGGAGACGGACTTTGAATAAATCGTAGCAAATGTAATAGAATTATTTAATATAATTATATTATGGTCTTAACAACATGATGATCGAAAATAGAATATGAATAGAATATCATTCTTGTACTAGTAGTAATAATATTCCATGGTCAATATATTTTATTTAAAACATAACAGATTTTTAATATGGATATGGAATAAGATATTGTTGGGTTAGCTAATTACGTAGTAACCTAAGACAGAATGTCCCTCAAATAGGGATATAATATTATAACCGACTTGGTTTTACATGGATATCACAACTTTTTTACGGTAGAAAAACTGAGTAGCGAGACTTGGATTGTTTTAAAGATTTGTTTTTGATGGCATAATGTTTTTTAGGAATAAGTATCGTTAACAATAGTAATTATTACTGTAGTTTTGCTCATAGACATAACCGTCAAACGAAGACCTGCCTTTAGAATATATACTATAAACAGTATTAGGTGAGTCAAAGTTATTTGGAGAGTAAATATAAAGTACTTGGACGACCGAGTCTAGCTCGGTTCTTTAAAAAACATTTTTAAATTAAAACAATCTAGTAAGTTTGCCTTATTAGCATTTTTTACCAAATAAAAAAGATATTTTGCTGTCACTCGGATTTAAACTGGGGTCACACGGACTTTCGAAGCAGTCGATTTCCATCTGAGATATTTTTGTTTTGACAGCAGAGGCGAAATTTACCTTCATATTCTAGCTATATTTTTTCATTGCCTAAAATCTCAATAAAAAAAGTTTTCTATGAATAAAATCTAGCTAGACCGATTTATCGTCCCGGTAACTACCTGCATACTAAGTTTCACGGAAATAGTTGACGCCGTTTCCGAGATCCTGAATATATACAAACATAAAAATATACAAAAAATGCTCGTTTAAAGGTATTACGTAGGTAATAGAAATGTATATAATTAGCTTTTGTACAGGCCTTTGCTCACGTTGAAGTAAATCTATCTCTCTGTAACACTACATTTCTCTGTAGTCGGTGAAGCTGTTAAGACCTTGCTGGGTCAATAGCGTAGTTAGATCGAAAAAAAAAACTACATTTCTCTGGATAAAAATTATTCTATATCCTGTTCTGTACCCCTACAACGTGTGTAAATTTTCGTGATGGTCAGATAAGTAGTTAAAGGGTAACAAAGAAACTCACTATTACATTTATTATATTACTCGTCTGCCCGCGACTACGTCCGCATGAAATATCAGTTATAAAAACAGTGATTAATAAAATCATAAGATTATATTGTGTATTCAAATGTGATTTTAGATCGATATTTGATTTCAACAAAATGCACCTAGGAGTTATTGCGTAAACATCTTCTTTTTTCTGTTTTCTTATAAGGAAGATATACATATATACGAATATATTATATTTATAATACTAGTTATATATATTATGCAGGTGTGTAAAATTACTATACACAAATTTCGTCAAAATTTGTCCAGTAGTTTTTGCGTGAATCCCGTACAAACGACAGACAAATGTACCGACAAGAATTATAAAAACCACGAAAATGTGTTCTGGCACTTTTTCTAAACCCACTAGAGTATATTTCCTTTAAATTATTTAAGTTACAGATCTCGTCCCTTTACTCTTTTATTATACTTATATATTAAAGAACGATTTTGGAGTTTTAATGATTGTACCTTGACGACCGAGCCAGGCTCGGTTCTTTAAAAAACTTTTTTAAAAACTGTTGCGTCAAACCTCACAAAACATGGTTTTGTTTTAGACAAAAAAAAAATATCTCTTTTGCTGACTCAGATTCGAACTGGGGTTAAAAAGATTTTTTTAGTAGCCGATTTTCATCTGAGTTATTTTTGTTTTGACAGCGGCGGCGAAATTTACTTTCATGTTCTAGCTATATTTTTTCATTGCCTGAAAATTCAGATAATAAAGTTTTCTATGAATGAAATCTAGCTAGATCGATTTATCGTCCCTGAAACCATCTACATACTAAGTTTCACGGAAATCGCTGACGCCGTTTTCGAGATCCTGGACTTATAACAATACAAAAATAAACAAAAATGATATCATCTTGTAAAACACGTAGCTGTAAAAACTTGATCATAGAGTGTAATTTATTTTGCATAGAACTCTTAAATCACACATTATGCACAATCGCATTTCAAATACTATCCGCTCGAGTCCATACTCGGGTGAAGCGTGATGAATTATTCAGGTCAGTCGCATTGAATGTATGGATGCACGGTAAATCCGATCGGCAACTGCTTAGAGATTCGCTTTTATGCAACTTCATAAGACACTTTTGTACAACTTCACCTTTGTATTTTTTATATACTTGCTCTGATATCATTTTATAATTTTTTTAATTCTGTGTTAATTTTTCAAGACAATTAAACTTAAACGCTTATTTTTTTTTAAACGATGAGTTAATAATATATCACACTCGAAGTAAATAAAGTATATTTGATTGTTCTACGTTCGTAAGTAGGGGAGAGTGGGGTAATTGAGAACGACGGGTAATTGGGAACAGTTAGATAAATAGTACATTTCCCCGTACTACACTGTCGCGAACCTATTCTACGGCTGAATACAGAGCTATTCATTGCGTAAGAGAAAGTGGGATTCAAAGGACGTACTAGTGTTGCCACTGTAAGTCGAACAATTATTTTTGTATTTTTGATATCATTTCTGTCATCAGTTATTACACATGTAGGTATCATATTTTTTAGTTCAAAGGTATTGTGTTTTTCTCATATCATACACGCAGTATCTTTTTTCAAATGCAACATAGACTGAAGTTAATAAAAAATGTTTTTGAGAGTGGCGGTAATTTTTATGTATATTGACTGGTTCGAATAATTGTGAACGGCATTAGGTGGGTAATTTACCCTTACTTTACCCTCCTAATTACCCATAGTAATGCTGGTTGGTTGTGTAAAAATATTTAAACTTTACAATATATGATTTCAGATGCCTCGTAATTACGTACGAAAGATCTATCAAACGTCTTTCTTATTTCCCCCACGGGATGATCTCAATTACCCCATAGGGTATCGGGTAAACAGGAACGGCAATGTTTTATGTTTTAGTTTATATTTTTATTAAAACGTAAATTTAAAATAACGTTTTATGACTACTAAGTACATAGATAACTAAAGTTCATGTAGCAATAAAAATTGATTTAGTTTATAACTTTTTTCTATTCTTTTTTAGCGTTTGAAGTTAAGTGTTCCCAATTCCCCCACTCTCCCTACATCTGCATATCTTCTTCTACACATAAATAAAAATGTAAATCTAACGTGTCTGTACTTTTTTGATATTTCTGATAAAAATTGTTGCTGGTGTCTAGAAATAAGTAATAGAATGTATTTCAATCATTTCTAGAAACGTCTGTGTATCTGTCTGTTTATATGATCACGCATCACTGCTAAAGTACTGAGTTCACAATAAAACCTCAGCAATCATAAAGCATAATATCGTCAGGAGTAACTATTTTTTTCTTTTATTAAAATCGGTCCACTCCATTAAAAGTTATTGTAATTTGAATGACGACTGGAGTTAAGTACGAGAGAAAGGTACTAATCTATACCAATATTATAAAGTTTATTTGTTTAGTAGGTTGAACGCGCTAATCTCAGGAACTATTGATCCGATTTAAAAAATTCTTTCTGTGTTAGATAGCTCATTTATCGAGGAAAGCTATAGACCGTCACGCTAAGAGTGATAAAAGCGAAGCACCAATGAAGAATGTTTCAAAATCGTTTTTTTTACCTTTTGAGAGATCCGCTGTGAGTTAGCGTTAGCCCGAAGTAACTATTCCACGTGGACGAAGCCGCGGGCTGAACATGGTTTTATATAATCCCTAAGTCGAGTTGGTTTTCACCTTAATCCGAAGTAATTTAGAAACATCAGCAGACATGTTTTAAAAATAACAATAAAGCTTCTTTACTCCATTTTATTCTACAATTTTCTTTTAGTTTGCAAAACTTATTACCATTATAAAACACAGGAGATTATCTTTTTACTTGTTTAAACGCACTAATCTCTTCAAGAACCATTCAGATTACAAGAACCTTTTTGCATCTTGGTATCTCTTTGAAGAATATAAAGAGGCGTAATAGTATTACCCAAAAACCTGCAGAAATAGAGCGATTAACATCAAGAATGTATGTAAAATGTATCTTAAATGAGAACGCGGGATCCGGGAATTAATTAATTAGACATGAATGAAATCATCGAGCACAGTATATTTAAATAAAGTAATTTTACTTTACATATTATGCAAAATAAAATATTTAAATAAATAATAGATAATAACTTCAGGTGCCTTATACTCATCATACTTACTGTATAAAAGCTACTATGTACCATGGTGCAAAAGCAAAAAAAAGTAGCCCGGTGAAGCTGTTAAAACCTTGCTGAGCCAATAGAGTAGTCAGTTCAAAAAAGAAAACTAAAAAAAGATATCCGTTACGGGACGCCTTGCAAATGTGAAACATCAAAATTGTTTTGTATAAGTTACATGCATAAAAGAACAGATTACGACAAGAATCAGCTATGGCATAATGAAATGATAAAAAAAAACATTATAAATTTGTTCCATAAAATAGTTGCAGTTTATTTATTTTATTACAGAAACATTAATTTTTATTAAATACAGAATTTAACTGCACAGGTGCGGTATTTTTGGCGGGATCTAGCAAAGGGCGCTAGGTTGTCGACAAGTGCCGTGTAACACTAGTATAACAAATAGCTGACAAAATAATTTGAATCTTATGTTTATACGGATAGTCTCAAATGTTTTAAGTTGTTAATTCCACAAAGTTTGTGTTATGTATCGCCACGTCGCCAAGGCAAAATCAGTGTTACCTATAGATGTTTCACATCAGTAATAAAAAATAAAAAAATCAAATTTTTTACTAATCTTTTTATTCTAAAATCATTATGTGTTTAATTACTGTAATTAGTATATAACAACAATGCATTTTAGATATAAATATACAAAATAACAAAACTAACGTTTAAATATTTTACTCTACTCTACACATAATCCAGTAAGGGTACATTGGAGCTGTCGTGATACGATTGTGCAACGTCGTCGCTAGGCAGACTGATAAGTGCTACAAATCCTCTAACTAATACCCCACACCTCCCCCAGTCGCCTATCGATACTACCGACTTGGAGACTTGCGTACAACAAGTAATTAAAATAAAATGTTATTATGGGAGTGGTTGTATTAATCTTCGCAGCTTTAATAGTAAATCCAGTGACGAGTAGAAATAAATTGACTGCAGAAAATGAGATAAACTTTTTACCAGAATTACCTGCTACAGTTTTTACTTTGCAAATACGACAGATTCAAACATCGGATGCGGCGCCTGCAAATTCCGCCGGAAACAATCTATTCGTCATTGGCAGCGGCCCACCAGCGCGAGATAAACAAAAAAACCTCGAAGCAATCTCAACAATTTACCCATTTACAAACAAGACAGGTAAAAATTCTGAAGACGGGAGTGAAGGAAACAGCAAATTATTTTCACCGGCTGATGGAAATGTCGCAGGAAATAAAGAAAAAATTGTCAGAACAGATTTATCAGAAGATGGAGAAACGAGAAATGGTTTACGCTTAACGTGGGACGACTGCCTAGAAACAATGTTTCGAGATAATTCGATAGACAAGAATATAAATTCGGATATAATGAATAACAATAAAAATAACTTTCGATTACCTGAAGGAGATGAGATTAGTAGTTTGTGGAATAAAAGAAATGTTGAACCAAAATTTATGGACGGCAATAGTATTGGATTACAAAAATCAAGTGATTTAAAAAATAATAGAGATAAAGAGAGAAAACGACATAGATCGGATTCTATTTTTGTGAGGAAAAATACAGAGAAGCCAATTTCTAGCACAGAAATGACTCGAAGCATAGTACAAATTATACCAATAACAAGGGAAGTATTCAGAGATACAGTTGTACAAAACACAACACAAAATGTTATTGTTACAGAGAATGAAGTAATAACCAGTTACACAGAAGATTGGTTCGAAAGAAAGGATCTTACTAAAATAAGATTTAATGGACTTCCACAAAGGGAGACTTATTTGCTACCAACGTTGAAATTGGGAGAAGGATTTTACGCTTTCAATTTTATGTCTGAATTTTTCGATCTTATTTATCCATTCGATTTTCCTGTAGGTAAGTGGGATCTTGTTTTCTTAATATTTCATATTTTACGACATGAAATATACATTATTTAAGTTTTTGTGTATATGATATATAATTTCTATATTATATTTCAATTTCGTTAGATGTAACATTATCCGCTATTTAACTAGTTTACCGTCTTTTTCAATTTATAACTTAAAAAATCTGAAATAGATTATAAAATTCGACTGTCTAAGCCAGTGTTTCCCAGACTATTTAGGTCATGCCCCACCTTAATATTTCTAAAATTTTTATGCACAGCCCATACATAATTTTAATCTTCTAAAATTGTTTTGTTTCCCTGAGAAATATAAATCATAAGTTTTAGGAAGAGATCACTATGAAATTGTTATGAAAACATCGTAAGTAAAATTTCAAATCATATAATTAAAAACATTCTTGACTTGACGACTCTGATTACCCAGATGATATTTTAGTAACGTCAAACGAACTTATACATAATAATTATTAACAGCATTTTTTAAGAATCATTTTTGATAAAATTTGTCAACGATTTCTAGCATTGTATTTAAGTAAGCGAAAGGGTTAAAGTCGTGTCGATTTTTATATTGACCCCCTTAACTATCAAATTGCCTCACCTTGAGGTGTCGACCCTACGTTGGGAAACACTGGACTAAGCAAAACAACATGACATAATTTCATTTAGTCAGGGTACCATTTACACCTGGATATTCACGTTAGCTATTTGGAATAATCCGATAACGATTTCAATGCTACTATAACTGTATAGAATATATTTACTACTCCAGAAAATCGTATCGTGTAGATACAATGTATAAACATTGTACTCCAGACAATATGTAATTTTGTCGAAACGTCCGATTGTTACCATAATTATTTTTTTCCTTTAGGTCTTATCAAGGATATTATTTGGGGAGAATTTACTTTTCCCTATTCATTTCTGCAGGTATGTATGTATGTAGGTAGGTATGTATGCAATAAATAAGTATTGAACGAATTCTTAAATTTTGACTGGTATTTATTACTAAATCAAACAAAAAATATTTTTATCTGAGCCGTCCTCGCGAAGTTTCTTCTCTAAGCAAAACGCTTTTAGCGACAGAGCTTGACGGTTTACCTTTCACATTATTTATTATGTATTCATTATATAAAAACTTGTTAGCATTGAATCCTAAAATAATCGTTATCGTTGCATGAAACATGTAATTATTGAACTTATTTAACACTTAATAATATTATAATTGTAAATATCACGCGTATACAAAAGGAAAAAGGATATATTTTATTCAGAAAGAAGTACTGTTTTCGAGGTATTCCTCATCCTATCGATCAAACTCCTTATAACAAGCGAACTTGCGGGTAAAAGTTGGTATATTTATAATCTTGGCACATAAATTGAATTAATATTAAAATATAGAAACATAAGTAGGTATGAATTAAAAATTGAAGAAAAACATATTTAATTGCATTATCAAGTTGTATAAATTATATTAACACAATACTTCATTTAAAAAAATCAGTCTTGATTTATTAAAATTCCTATAAATTCGTAATAAAATTTATAAGAACTCAATAGCTACAACATATTTTATGAGTCATGGTTTTAACAGGTTATCTACTGATTTAATGCACGTGAAAATAAAAAAGTATTTAATATGTGAAGTACAGGAAGTTTAAAACTCTTATGTTTATTATATCCATTAAAAAATACTTACATAAATTTTAATAATTTGATAAAAAGTTTGACAAGAACGCTGTCAAGGCAATTTACTATTTTAAAATATTCATGATAGATATTATAATTAAATTACAGTTTACAGTGTATAGACTGATTAAAGGCAAATCTATACTAATATTATAATGAGGAAAAATTTGTGAGTTTGTGACGTTGTAGTGTGTAATCTCAGGAACTACTGGTTAGATTTGAAAAATTTCTTCAATGTTATATAGCTCATTTATCGAGGAAGGTTATTAGATAATACATCGTTATGCCAAGACCAATAGAAGCGGAGCACTAATGAAAAATGTTTCAAAATCGAGTTTTTTTCTCTTTTAAGAGCTTCCGCTGCGTGGCAGCGTTAGCCCAAATTAACCATTCCACGCGGACGAAGTAGCAGGCAGAGGTTAATAATGTATAAAGCCCAAACATGTACGCGCTATGCATTAGTTTATAGTTAAATAACTTATAATTATATTCTTGGATAAATAAGTGAACATGCTGTATAAACAATATTTGCATTAAATTAATTTGACTGCTTTTAGATATATTTATGTTTAGTTTGTTTATAATTAACAGCAGATTTGAAAAGCGATATGAGTAATGCATACAATATGTAGCAACTGGGCATTATTAAATGTGAAAGATTCATTTAAATAATGTAATACAAAATGATTACATGAAAAAAAAAAACTAAATTTAAAATGTCAATATACCAACCTAATCTTAGATGGTCATAAACCTATCAATACTGAAATCACTGTATATTACCTATTCCATTATGAGGAGTTAGTTCCCTGGTGAATTTAGGAAGCCTAATGTCCAACGCTAATGGAATCTGACCTCTTTAAAAATATCCCCTTTCCAATAAAAAAGAATTTTCCAAATCGGTTTATGAAAAATGGAGTTCTGATTTAACAAACATTAAAAAAATACAACTGAATTTAAAATCTCCTTTTTGAAGTAGTTAAAAATCCTTTCAGTACCAATCTTAAACGTAAATCATTTTTTTCTCGCAATTCTTCTTGCGCCCTTTAGCAGAAATTGCCTCTACAATACTTCTACCCAACCCGACAAGTATTGTTCCCTCAGCAAAGCCTCGACTTGCGGTCAATGTAAGCCATATTTTGACCATGTGTTGTATATAAATCTATACTAATATTATAAAGCTGAAGAGTTTGTTTGTTTGTTTGGTTGAACGCGCTAATCTCAAGAACTACCGGTCCGATTTGAAAGTTTCTTTTAGTGTTAGATAGCTCATTTATTGAGGATGGCTATAGGATACATATCATCACGAAAAAACCAATAGGAGCGGAGCACTGATGAAGAATGTCTAAATTCAAAAATCGGGCTATTTTGGAAGATTCAGCTGCGTGTTAACGTCAGTATTATATGCGTTGCCATGGTAACGCGATAATATTCTGTCGAAAATATTTTCATGGTTTATTTTGTGTTCCTATTCAAAAAATTTACTCTACGTTAGTTTTGTTTTGAATTTTTAATTATACGTGTTACGTTTATATCGCAAACATTTATAAAGTTTATTTTGTGTTGCTATTCAAAAACTTTAGTAGTAATAATATTTGTCCAATAAGACAGTCGAAGGAATTAACCCATACTGCCAATTCTGAAGTTGTCAATATAGGTAGTTTTATTTTATGTCCAAGTTAATGTAAAGGTATAAGCGCCAAATCCTCTATATAATATTTCATAAATTTTTATCTTTTTAATTTTCAAGACCACAGAATTCATGCTCCGTGATATTATTTTTCATTCATTTCACTTATGTACAATAAACGAATTATATTACATAAAACGTCACCAATTTAGCACAATATAGAGACAAGTAACACGAGATTATGAATAAAATATAAAATCCACTACATGACAGACTGAAATCACGCCATAAACTTTATTCTACGTTAGTTTTGTTCCCAGTTTTTGACTTGTGATATATTACGTATTATAAAAGTAAAGTAAGTGTATTTTATATTAAAATAAATACTTGATGAAATGAAATATATCTGTGATGCTACAAATATCAACATTTTTTTTTTAATTCTGTCGATATGACTGTTTTTTTTATTTGTTTTGGGTAATCTCTGAAACGGCTGGACCTATTAGAACAGTTTTTTTTCTTAGAAATGACTACGCTTTCGATCTAGCAAGGTCTTAACAGCTTCACCGGACTACAAGTAATATTTGAACAGCAATTTTACGGGCAAATAAGTAACTAATCAGATGTTTTATTTTAAGCTAGCGGGTTCAGCAGACGTTGCCCGCCCTGATAATAAGACAGACTATACCTTAACCTGCATTCTGTATGCATGTATACATTCTGTAGTTTTTGATCTTATCGCGAACAGACATATAGACAGACGTGGAATAGGACTTTTTTTACACTATGTAGTGATAACTGTTATTCGTGCATTCGTCTGTGTGAAATTAATCAAAAATATGTTGTTCACTGTAAACATGCGCGTGTGACGTGCGCTGTACTAGACTCCAAGAATAAATATAATTGAAAGTCATATATTTATATGTGATTTAAATTATAGCTAGGTATATTAATAACTTGATTATATCAAAAATATAGACATATTATATCTATATAATAAAAAGATTTAACACATAATGTATAGCTTAATATTTTCATTACTTTCTTATACAGTGTAAGTGAGCACTGAGGGTAATATATAGATAGTAGTTTAAAACTCCAGCTATGTGGCTTATGATAAATCCCATCCCATTCGATACATTATTAGTATTCACATATATAATGTACACGTTACCTGTTACAGTAGATGATGTGCGTGTGATACAAATATTTTTGAAAGAGTATTATTGTAATTTACACTAGATATGTGTTATATTTAGAAATAATCTTGTATTTTATACATCATTATTAAGACTAAATTACAACTGACTAAACAACTATGTTGACATGACAACCACGTCCTTATTCCAATATACATCAATACAACAATCCTCCCCCATTATAAAAATATTGAAGACAAATAAATATAGAAAATTCATAAAAATTGTTTATAATCAACTCGAGGAATATTTCTTAATAATCTTCTTTCCACAGGGGCCGGTGGTGGCTGAGCCTCTTCATCTGTATCACACCACCCTCTTGTGGCAGGCAAGACTTCTTCTTGCACATTTTCTTTTTCTGGTTGATTAACGGGATTTGCATCAGTGCTAAGTGAAGCGTGTACAGGAGATTCCTCGCGAGACCTATCACTCAATTCTATAGGACATTCCCAATTCTGTATTTCGGAATTCGCGGTACCCTTATTTACAATTAACTGGTTTTTATGCTTCTTCATTACTTGGGAGGTCATGCAATCCTTAATGATGTAGGTAACTTTCCCTATTTTTCTTATTATTATTCCTTTATTCCAGGATCTTTGACTATTTGGCATCGACTTTTTATAATAAATATAGTCACCAGACTTAAACGATTGATAATTTCTTCCTCCATAGGCTTTACTTTGCAGCATCTGTTTATGTTTAATACGATTAGCGAGAGTATCTGATGATGTCGCTGGAACCTTTGGATTAATTATATCCAGACGAGACCGAAGTTTTCGACCAAAAACTAATTGAGCAGGCGAAGTACCTGTCATGGAGTGCACTGAGTTACGGTAGTCAAAAAGATATTTTAAGAGATTGTTATTTATATCCTTAATGTTGCTGCTATTCATAACACAAGACTTAATTCCTTTTTTGACTATCTTAACATAGCTTTCTGCCTGACCGTTACTGGTAGGATGATAAGCTGGAGATGTTACATGTGAAATCCCATTTGATAGACAAAATGCCGAAAATTCAGCCGAAATAAACTGAGTGCCATTGTCACTTACTAACGTATGCGGTACACCGAATCGTGACATAAATTCACAAAGTTTTGCTATAATTAAAGAAGAAAATGTACTGCTCATTTCGTAGGCTTCTACCCATTTTGTATAAGCATCTACAATGACAAAATAACAATGATTATTTATAGGACCAAGTAAATCTACATGTATTCTATAAAACGGGTGTGGAGGATGAGGCCACGAAGCCAACGGAGCACGTGGAGGTGATTGTCTAAGTTGAACACAAATAGGGCAATTTGCAAGAAAAAGAATATTCGTGCAGTACGAATACTCTCCGCTAGATCAATTGCCTTTGCTAATGTCAATTCCTCGACGTGTTGAGCAAATAGCTTATCACGTTCTACACCCGGAAGCATTCCCATTATAAAACGATCTCGTAAAGCTTCTTCGACATTTAAAAAGAAACAGTGAGCTCTTAAACCTCTTAATCTTGCTGCCCATTCTGCGAATGTCTCATTCGCTTTTTGAAATGCGGCATAGAATTTACATCGTTCGCCGAATCCACATTTTGTAGGAGTAAAATGTTTATCTAAAATGTTTAAAATATCTTCATAAGGTACCTCTTGCAGTTCCTTGGGTAATGCTAAATCTGCAGCTAATCTATAAGTGCTTTCGCTAAGAGTAGTCAGCAAAATTGCTCGTTTCCTGATATTAGCAGGATCCTTTGTTACGTCAATCTCGTTTGCGATAAACCATTGCACTAAACGGGCTTTGAAAGTATGCCACTGTTGAACATTGTGGTCAAAACTTCCTAGGTTCCCGAACAGTGCCATTTCGCAGTTTAAACGTGAGTTCTCGTCGCCAATGTTATATTTAGAAATAATCTTGTATTTTATACATCATTATTAAGACTAAATTACAACTGACTAAACAACTATGTTGACATGACAACCACGTCCTTATTCCAATATACATCAATACAACAATATGTGATCACAATTTTAAATTTTTTAATATATTAAAAAAACCGCGTGCGTAGCCGCGGGTAACAGCTAGTTATACTATATAATTATAATATATTATTAAATTAGCTGGTGTACGTGGCTACGTTCATGTGGAAACTCTTTTGATGATCCACGGACAATACGTGGCTTATTTGAATCACGGTCTGTTGTTTTCTTTTTTAGCGTAATTTTATATTATACGTTTAGAGCCTGTGTAGCTAAAATTCATACCTTGGGTTTGGTTCTATATAAAAATAAAAACTACATTAAATTGGTTCAGTAATTTCAATGTGGTGCGCATCCTAAGTAACATATAAAGTTTATTGTTCAGGTTGCTCTATGTTGCTTATTATCTAAGCAATATGTTTTATGAACAGAAGAAAATACATAAAACAACTAATACTTTGCTTACAAGATATCTTTAGTCTTTTTTAATGCTTACAAAAATAGTAGTTTCCTAAAACTTCATCTTAAATAAATAGAGCGAAATGTATCCAGTAGTTTGTGTAGATACAAAAATAATTAATATTTACATAAATATTAAGTATAGGTAATTAATATAGTAGTATAGTAAGAGGTTTGCACGATATGGCCACATCATGAAGAGAGATGAAGATCAAGTAACTAGAAAAGTTTTCAGAATTATGGTGGATGGATATATGAGTAGAGGAAGACAAAAAAGTTATGGATGGATTGTGTGAATATATGTGTAAAAGTTCAATAAAAGATAAAAATAAAGCCGTCATAAAGAAAATTATCTCAATGAAATATAGGTAATATAGTATAATGTAAACAAACGCAATGTAATGAAAGTAGTAAACGTGTAAAACTCATATGTAAAACGATTTTAACTAAGATTAACGACAACAAAAAGGTGCGGACCAAGAGTCTGCAGAAAAAAGTTTTGAATACATTATTTATATCAAACTAGCCTCAGCCCGCGACTTCGTTCGCGTGAAATAGATACTTTGGCCTAACGCTAACACGCAGCAGAAGCTCTTAAAAGGATAAAACATCCCAATTATGAAATCTTTTTCATCTGTGCTCCGCTCCTATTGACCTCAGCGGGATGATATATAGCCTATAACCATTCGCGACGAATGAGCTATATAACACTGAAAGAATTATTCAAATCGGACCAGTAGTTCCTGAGATTACCCCCTACAACGCCACACCGTCACAAACTCACAAACTTTACCTCTTTATAATATTATGTGAGAGTGAAGAAGGGTAAGAAGATGATAATGTTAAATATAGGTAATTAAGGCTTCAATATTTGAAATTTTAAACCAGATAAACTTTATTCTTTGATATAATATTTTACTTTCAATACAATAAATATAACATATGATACAAGCTTTTATATGTTATTAAATTTCGATTTCATCTTTGGGAACAACTGCAAAGAATTTCGAAATAATATTAAACGTTAATTCGGACATTTTATCAAAGATTGGTTGCCCAAATTCGTCTACCAATTGTTTCCAATTCTCGTTCAAAAATAGCAAAACAGTTTCACCTGAAATAAAAGGAATACAAGAATTAAGATAAATTTAATATATATTATTTGCCCGCTCTGGCTTCGCGAAAGGAAATGAGACCAGTGCCCTCTTTATCAAAGTCTACAAGCCTTGTATTATAGGCGTTTTCTCTTGTAAACTAGTGGATTTTTACTAAAGTGTATGAAAACTATAAGCGTATGTAACAAGTGGTACCAAATGTATTACATGTGCTTTGTTATTTGTAGTTTTGATTATAGTAAATGCCTTTGTAGCTTATAATTTCTTGCAAAAAAGCTGAAGAGTTTCCATTTACTCTTAGATAATATACATATATATGTATAAGGTTAGAGTTGTATTATTTTTTACTTTATAGTTTTAGGTAAATGTGTCAAATAATATATATCTTTTGTCAGGAGTTCATTGAATAATTTGGAGTATCAGATAAAATTTCAGCATTTATGCGGCGTAATTCCAAAATTAAAGAATTCATGCTTAATATATTTTTTTATTTATTGCATAAAAGACTATTTAACATTTTTGCTATATTTATCACTACAGCTATATATCATCACGCTAAAACTAATAGGAGTGGAGCACCAACGAAGAATGTTTCAAAATGGGGTTTTTTTCCTCTTGAGAGCTTCCGCTGCGTGTTAGCATTAGCTCAAATTAACTATTCCACACGAACAAGGTCGCTGGTAGAGGCTAGTATTCGATAAAGAGAGTACACATCATTCCTTCAGAGTACTACCATGTAATAAATAAGAAATATAACTGGACGTTAATTTCGTCTATTTTTTTAATATTTCTTCACTTGTGTCGCACTCACTCACTTACTTACTTTTCCCATAAGGAGATTTCTTAACCTATAATTTTAAATACTCTGTGCAATAATTCAAACATTTTCTTTCATACAATTCTTGTCCTGACAATTACAAACGTAACAAAAAAAAGTGTGTGTGTGTACTTATGTACACGCGTTAGAAGTTATACTTCTTTGGCGTGACAAGATAAAAATCATTTATTCAAAAAAATATTTTTCGCCTTATTCTACGTTTATAGCCAAAACGATACTAACAACAGAGGAAAGGTACATTAAAAGTTTAAGACACAGAAATACAAACAAACAAAATGATGACTGCAGCTAACTTCAGGGTGTCGTTTTTTCGCAACGGTGCTCGCGCGCGCGCCTCCTAAAATTTACTCTAATCATTTTTCCCTAATACCCCAAAAAAGTATAACTTCGAAAAAGGACTAGCCAAATAGGTACAGTCATTCTGAAATAATAGACTTAGATATATTCGGCGATTAATTTGACTGATATAGACTCAGGTAGGACTTTTGGTTAATAAAAAATATCACTGAAGAATATTATAATGAGACCAGTGAAATGACTTCTCGATATTAACTTATACGAATCAAATTTTAGCTTTTATGGAATAAAAATAATAGTGAACTATATTTTATTAATTTCAGTAATAGACTCAATGAAGTCCACAATATACATAGTTCAACACCCGTACTGAGGACTCCTTTTAGCGATTTATGTTCCTGGGTTGTATAATCAAAGGATTGTTAAATACTTACTTAGTTGTGGATTCCCTTTAAACAGATTAGTTAAATCAAACACCACTTTATCACCAATGCGTTGATTGACGTCATATTTTTTAATCTCGTGGTACACTACGCCGTCGCGTACGACATCATGGAAATAAACCTTTGCCCTTATTATAACATTGGCTGAAAAAAAAAATTTTTTTTTGGTGTGATACAGCTATAGACGGCCGGTGAACCTGATTATAGGCGTGGCGACGCATATACGAACTTTGTAATATTAACAAAATACTCAAAAACATTTGCAACCCTATTTGTATAAACACAAGATTCAAACTGTTTTGTAGGCAACTCTTTTTATTAGTGTTAGACTGCATGCGCCGACAACTTAGCGCCCTTTGATAAATGCAGCCAAACACACCGCACCTACGCCTAGTTGAATTTCTATATTTTATATTTAATAAAAATGAATATTTCATGTAATAAAATAAATAAACAGTCATTATTTCAAGGAACAAATTTGTAATGCTTTATTTTTTTCATTATGCCATAGCTGATTCCTATCGTAATTCATACTATTAAATATAGTGATCATTCCGATAATAACAGTATATTCTTTGATACATGAGATTTTAGACTTGAGTTTTTCAATTACCAACTATTTTAAACAGTTAATAGCTGAACTCGTAACGCCTACCGCAGCTATTAATAATTATTTCTATTATTACTTTCTAGAATAAACGGTCAAATCATTTGAAATGATACAACGTAACTATTATTCGTATTGTTATATCTATAAATCTTTATAAATATCAGTTGAAAAATTGTTGGATTTTTTTGCATATATTATATTATAGGTGCTCTTTATCCAGTATGGGATTTAAGGGGTGTCGAGTAACACCTTAAGACTTGAGACATCCAAGCCAACTTCACCTGCACGTGGTGCACCCTGCTGAATAACGAACGAGACAATGGCGAAAGCGGGGTGGTAGGGTTTTACAGCCCGACTGGGTCGCAACCACCATGCATATGGTGAAAAAGCTTGTCACAGTGACTTGCTTTTGCGCGTCGCGTTTCAGGATCAGCCTGTGCATATCCAGTACCGGGTGACTTTCGTCATTATGGCCGGCATGACAGCGGCGACCGGCGATGGATAATCTGTCTTTAGGTGGTTGCCGATGTTTTTGGATTGTACTATGCTTAACATCAGGCATAGTGCAGTCACTATGTCGTGCTTCGATAAAAAAATGTATATAATATATTAAAATATCTTAATACTGACAACTTTTAATCAAATGTTAATCAGTATAGTTTTTACATAGAAAAATACTAAGCTGGATATAGTCATGAATTATGCATGGATTAACATGAAATAGGAGTAGAATTCGCTTTTTTTTTTGCTATAAGTGAATTAATTACTTGTCCTGCTTCTCATATGTTTAAAATGTACATAAATTTTAAATAATTATATAAATACAACGACATATCTACTTACTTAGTTTGATTTTAGCATCCCCTTCTCCATCTATGACTACTATAAGAAGATTTCCATTTGCTTTATATTTTCCTTTAATTGTAAGATTGCAATGGAATTTCAAATCCGCCATGGAATTTTCATATCTAAGAAAAGAACAAACATTGTTGTAAAGCAATTGCCGGTGTATTTTAATATTAAAAATCTAGAAAGAAATTGTAATATTAATATGTCTAATTGAGTTACTTGGTTAGCATTCTAGATAAGAAGTTTAATTCAATCGGCTTAAGTATCATTTTGTTAAATACAATAAAATACTAGTTTTTACTCGCGGCTTCGTTTGTGTCAATATGCACTTGGTTTGTCCCTGAAAGGAATACTATGTGTTTTCTGTCCCCTGACAACTTGTATGTATAATTTAATTAGAATTTGTTGAGTATCTAAGTTGTAAAACCCTGACAAACAGACAAACACATTCGCATTAATTATGATAGTTAAGATATATAACAGATTCAAAATTACATGCAACAAGAAAAAATGTTAGTGTGAAGACTACTTTATGTGGCTTCTAATATTTTGATGGACTGAAGGTAGTTAAGTTCGGGAGCGCTGGGATTGTATTTTTAAAAACTAATAGTCGATTTTAGACATTTATAACTATAATGTCGATTTTAGACAAAGAATTATACTTAAAACTAACTTGGTCGATTTTGAGACCTCTAAAACTATGTCTTAAATTTACGAGAGACGATGCTAGACTCTCTCGAGAAACCTTAACTTGTTTCTCACATCGGTTATTGTGGTATGCTGACCTAGCGTCTAGCTCCCGTCCTGTTCGGAGAACACTAGGTAAGCTTAACGGAGTTTAGGCACGTGTATGAAGTCTGTGGGAATATAACTACTAGGTATTCTAATTTGAATTCTTGTATTTAGTTTTTAATAAACATGAATATTTATGTAATAAAATAAATAAACAGTTATTGTTTTATGGAACAAATTTGTAATGCTTTATCTTTTCATTATGTTATAGCTGATTCCTGTCGTAATCTGTTCTTTTATGTAAATAACTTATACAAAAAAATTTCGATGTTTTACATCTGCCCGTCGTCCCATGACGCCTCAATTTTATGTCTATAGATAACATAAGAGGTTGTTATTAATTGAATAATAAATAAGTAAAACTGTACTCACTTAGCTTCGTCTATTATGCATTTTCTATATCCAGTAGCAACGCCATCGGACAGTTCCACTTTGAACCCACCGGGTAGGTTCAAAGTTATAAGTTCACTTTTCAATGGATCTATAGACTCGATACCGAGTGACGGTTCACCCTTTACGAACCTTGGTAATACATCTTGTATTGTTTTCTTCAGACAATCAGATTTCAGTCCCGGGCATGTTTTTATATAGTCCGCTGCAACAATTTTTATTATTTAAGCAAATATTGATAGAACGTATGTAGATATATTAAGATTTCAGCGATTGGTCTGGAGATTTGAAAAAAAAAATATGTGATGCAGTTATTCCATTTGTAACCATCTACGATGAAAGAAGTCAATGATTTTCTACTGTATACTTCACTATTTCTTTGGCACTTTTGTAACCATAACATTTTGTTATAATTAAGGTGTTATTTGTGTTATAACCATATATGACGTAACGTTAAATCTGTTACTCGATTAGGCCTCCCACGGCAGCGGCTCAAGCCTAGGTTCGATTCCTCGGTAGGGAGCCCTTGAGTGCGTTGCTTGCGCGATACGGTGACACACAAATATACATCACTGCTACAACACTACACGATCACCCCCACACACGTGCACACCTGCCTACACGCTTACACATGAAAGTGGAAGGGTTTACTTTTTTCCCTTATCGAACTGAAAAACTCTCAATTTTCCGATAATAAATATATGGAGGAGTTGTTGAGGCGTGTATGCTTGGTACACATATACGTTTCAACAACTCATACACATATGAATAGTTAGCTAGGTTAGCTGAGATAAGTCGCGATTTTGTATGCAACAGGCAACAGCCAAGCCGAGGTGTGCCGTGCACCCTTGAGCTGGTTGCCATAATGAAATCGGCTGAGTGCCTTAAGCGCTCGCCTTAGTAGTCCGGTGAAGCTGTTAAGACCTTGCTGGGTCAATAGCGTAGACATTTCGAAAAAAAAAAGTTAAATCTGTTTTAATTTTAAGAGTAAGTATATTATACGAATAACAAAAAAGAATAGGAGTAAACATACATTTTACATATTGGTCCTTAAATAAGTGGCAAATTATTAATGAAAAATTATTTAATGAAGAAGTCATTAATATAAGTAAAAAAATGTGTTCTTACAATCACGTTATTTGTTTTTTTAAAGATAATTCTACCTATATAATCCGTTATCTAGCCTATCTTTATGAAAAAAAAATCTGTAATTTACAATACTGCATTTAAAGACTTGACTTGTATAAGATTTGGATACGGAAGGATTACTGCAATACCTATTTTTGTAAAATCCTTCTGTGTCTGTTCAAAGAGTCATTCCTAAGAAGTAGCAAGGTATACTATAAATTCAAGCCTGTACTCTTTTCTAGGTAAGTTGTATATAGACATTTACCGTAGTTAATGACTTTAAATGGACTGGATACCTGTTTATAAGTGCACATAATAAAATACGACCATGAAATTCAAATGAATCAATATTAATACCCAACAATTAAGAAATACATCAATAGGAAATAGCAAAAGTAATTAAATTTAATCAAATAAATTCAAAAGAGGTTCCAATGATATATTAGCACCTATCAGTGTACATTATAATCAAATTAAGTAACATAAATACAAATGTATTATTAAGTCACTGGATAAGATCACTAGCTGCAAATTTTTATAGATTATAAAAATTGTATGTCAGTATTTAAGCAATGAAGAAAGACTTTTTTAGGTCATAGGAGGCAAACGAATAGGCGGGTCACCTGATGTTAAGTGATCACCGCCGTCCATGAACACTAGCAACACCGGGGGGATTGCAAGCGCGTTGCCAGCCTGTGTTTTGGGGAAGGGAGTGAGAGGGGGGTAGGGGAGGAGGTAGTCCTCTTACGATCTCACTGACCGAACGAAACGCAACAATGCAAGCACTGTTACTTCAAGTCAGTTTTCTGTAAGAGTGTGGTACTACCCCGAGCGAGCCGACCCATTCATACCGAAGCCAGTAATAGCTTCGGCGTGGCTCTACCACCTACAAAACATAATAACTAAATATGTCTAATAGGTAAAACTGTCTATGAACTTTATTTACTACAACCAGACTATATAATTATTTTAACTATATAATCATTGTTCATGGACGTTTACTCCACCTTATTTATGTTTTCTGTTATTTAAAAAATTTTATTGTCACTAACTGTGAAGTAATATTTTCAAATACACAGTTGACCGTTTGTAGGTGGTAGAGCCACGCTAAAGCTATTACTGGTTTCAGCATGAATGGATCGGCTCACCCGGGGTAGTACCACCTTCTCACGGAAAACCGATATGAAGTAACAGTGCACGTGTTTTTATGTTTCGTTCGGTCAGTGAGAGCGCCGGAGACCCACTTCCCCTTCTCACCCGTCCCCTTTTCCCCATTCCGCAATCCCAAACGCAGGTTGGCAATGCACTTGCAACTCTTTTGGTGTTGCTAGTTGTCAATGGACAGCGGTGATCACTTAACATAAAAAAAAACCTGGTCTCAAAGCATGCCATCATTGAGCCATTACGACCTTTCGTATTTTTCTATTTATATTAGACCACTTATTTATAATCTAAATTAGATAATATTTTTTTTAGTACAAGAAATAAATTCAGGTTTCACTCATATTTAGTAACAAATCAAGGCCATACGGTTTTTTAATAACTAGGCCATGGTCATCGTAGCTGATAATCTTATAATCCTATAACAAAATTACCTAATATTTAAAACACACAAATCAGTCAGACTATAGTTAAGTATTCTTCTAGAATAAACTCCAATTATGGTAAATTTATATACATAGATTAAGGCATTTAAGGTCGCTTTAATTTTATGTACATTAGAATTAAATTATATTAGAAATAAAATGACTACTTTGACTAAGAAGCTATTATAAGAAGCATATTAATTTACAAATACAATTGACAAATACAAACATCTCCTCCAATATCAGGATCATAATGAAAATATTTTACTTCAAAAATAGTTCTATGAATTATAGTAAATACAGTTGACTTCACTTATTTTACGGAAACTTGTCTCATAATCTAAAGAATATGTCATTAGATTCGTTTTTCAAGATTTAAATAAGAAATATAAAATTAATTAATAGAATACAAATATACTTACGTAAAACTTTAGCTATACTCCCATTATTTATTACAACGAATATGAATAACGTAAAAAATGAAAATTTATACATTTTATTAAATTAAATTATATTAATATAAAGTGTTCAATACGACACTATGTTTCTGTATAGACTGAGACAGAATCGGATTGTTGTGCCAAATAAAAGCCGTTTAGTTTCCGCCTTTATATTAGAATATACGTGTATAATTATTTTTGTCATTAGAAGGATTTTTGCTATCGCGAGCGAGTTCAAACTTCGCTGGGTGTTAGAAAAGGAAAATATACCTAACACTCGCATAATTGTATGTTCGGGATACCGCGTTCTGGGTTCAGCCGTGTTTATCTACTCACTAAGGAGGGTGGTAGGAGTCTATAACGAACTAGGTGGTATACACATATTGTACGCGATAAAGCGGTTATGGCTTAGTAGTTAGCCTAATCGGACATTGCATCGATCGACGTACTTCGAATCCTTGCATATGAACCGGGGCTTTCGGTAAAAGAAAACATCGTGGCCAAACTATAGCATGGTGGTAGGGTTTTTTCTAAGCCAGCCTGGTTACCTATTGCTGTCAAGATGAAAAGTTGTCGCTAAGCACTTATTGGTGTGTTCCGGCAACTGGACTTGAGAGGCAGTTCCACCTCTAGGTGCAACGTGTATGCCATATTAAATCACATCGACGTCTCACATCATGTGATATGGTGGGCAAACGCTTAACCATAAATAGTAAATAAAATAATACCGGACACAGTGACTTCTTTTAGCTTGTACCGTTTTGGAAACACGCAGTGTATAGTAGTCGAGTGACTTACCAGCAAACACTACAACATAGAAAGGCTAGATTTGGTTTCTCGGTTGCCTTTCTTAGATTGCGCTATGCGTATCAACAAATACAAAACAGTCACTATGTCGTAATTCGATAAAATATAAGAAAAAACATAAGTTGTAATTCTCATTCAGCCTATAAAAGACACACGTTAGGACTACAGGTCACTTCCCGAAAGAAGTTGTTGGTATAATCACCACGCCAACCAAGGACGAATCGGCAGTTTCAGACTACGAGAAATTCACAGTTCTATGTGTTCTCACATACAATGTTACTACAAGAAAAATTCTCAGGTGCAGTTTTCCTCACGAGGCTGTCCTTCACCGTCAGTTAATAGCGTTACAGATTTAAATTAGCAAATTTACGTGAGTGCTAAACAATGCCTTAATCTATTGTACCTACGAACATCGAATTATTGTTCCAATGCTGATTTATCTCGACCATCATGAATTGTATTAATTGCAATATGAAAATTAGTAATCAATGAAATAGTCCATAAGTCACTCTGGGATAGTCTTAATAGCTTTCTATACTTGGTATCATTTTTTTGGAAGTTTAGAAATAAAACAATAACTCTTGATATTGTTTACAATTTCGCTTAAACGAATAAGGTTAAACATTTAGTTCTTAATAAAGAAAATTTACCCACGTCACATGTGTGCACTATCCAGGGGCGTCATTGACATTTTAAAATGATCACTTCCTGCAACACTTTTATGGACTCACTCAGACGTTTGTTCAGTAAGACTAGACGTATATCAACGTAAAATTGAACGACCGTTTTAATTTTTAATATCGTACGAGTACATTAACTTTATAGCTTTTATTATCCAGTAAAGGATTTTAAGATAGAGTGTATAAAAATAATGCTATATTAAAAATTGCTTTGTTAAAAAGCGGTTGTGGTCACTACAATTGTTACTTGAAAATTGTTGAGATCTTACTAGAACCATTAGAACAATTAATTGTGTAAGTCAAACCTAATATTATTAATCTCGAGAGATTGCTTGAACACGATGTATCTGAAACTACGAGTAACATTTGCAATTCTTTTTTCTCGAACTGATTACGCTATTGACCTGGCAAGGTCTTAACAGCTTCACCAGACTACGACATTTGCAAAAATTCTATTGTATTGTATACTGTACTTATTGGTAATTTAACACCTCTGTATAAGGTGCTAAGTGAGCTGAGTAATTACTATAGAAACAATAGATCAGAGAATAGGAGGATTGTAGTCCGGTGAAGCTGTTAAGACCTTGCTAGGTCAATAGCGTAGTCAATTCGAAAAAAAAAAACAGAGAATAGGAGAGAACAAAGTAATCGGTGCAGAGCGTTACATATGACGAAACGAAACCCAGGCGAAACTGTGGAACACATTTAGTATGAACTGAATACTCACTTTCCTGACATATATGAAAATTTCGGATTTACTTAAAATGAAACATCTACGTTGTTCACCTTTTTTCCGTAAAACAGTAAGCAAAGTTTACCCAAAATTTTGATTGAATTGTTTTTTTTTTTCGAAATGAATACGCTGTTGGCTTGACTTGCCTTCACAGCCTCCCCGGGCTACTGAGTTAATTGAATATATAACTGTATTTATAAGACTATTGCAAGATTTTGCATATCCGAACAGGTTTGCTTTAATCTATTATTACAATATTTACGTAAAGTGTTATGTTAGTCATGTTTAATTTCTACTTCAAAAAATTAGAAATTCTCACGAATTGAAATTTAAAACATAGGCGGTGTTATTACAAAAAAGTTAAATAAATATTGAATACTTGCTTTTTAAATGTACCGCGCTCGCTGAATGTTCGCCATCTCACTTTATGTCTCGCTTTGGTTAGGTTAGGTTAGACTTCCGAAAAAAGGATATCACGAACTTACCTCGGGCGAGCGCGGTATAATTACCATGAAACCTTTTTAAAGCTAGTATTTAATACGTATTTAACTATTTTGTGATAACATCGAAGGATTTACGTTTAGATCTAAGACGTGAAGAGAATATGTGTTCATAAATATTACACTATATCAACTTCCTTAGTGACAGTCGTTTTAGGACACATATTTAGATCAAGTAAATATGTCACTCCTAAATAATTCACACCGACAGCTTCCGACAATGTTTAACTTGAAAGTCCCGAAGACGGAAATGTCATTTTCAAGAACTCATTTATTATTTACATATGTTTTTCATACATTACATAATAATACTGATGGATATCTATATCGCCGGACGACAGAGGATGGATGTGCCCGAGATGCATGAACTAAAATCGCATGGTAACTTTTTACACCTTTTAGCAGGGGGGCTTTATAATCGACACCACGTCTGCTCCTCCGAGAGGTGTTGTCTCCTCCTAAGGGGCTCCAATTAATGAACCTAATCAAAAAGAAATATTTAGTCTTAAGCAGACATCTAAAAAGAATTAAGTGGTTGCGTATATTATACTAGCTGTTACCAGCGACTTCGACCTAGTAGAATGTTGTCCAGCGTAAATGTGCATGTTCTGGGCACTGTTCTTTTAGTTTAGCTTGCACGGTACCCTTAACTTTTTATTTTCTAATATAAAAATTACTGCTTATAACAAGAGCTATTTGACATTGTAAGTTGTGTTATAATCGATCCAACGATTGCAGGAGATTAGTCAGAACAAAAAGACAGACAAAATACAGATAAAGAAAATAAAAATTGTTTTTCTTTGTTATAAATATCGTATACATTAAAAATAGACACTTCAATTTTAGTTATCTGTATAGACTGGTAAAATAAGTTCTGCACTTATTAAAAAGTGCACTACATGTTTACAATGTTAACGATATATAGTTAAAAATATTATAACAAAAGTAAATAAGTCAAGGATAAGACAGTGTTTACAATTATTTTAGCGGATCTACTATTGGAATATTCCACGCAAACAACGTTTGCGTTTTGGTTCTTATTCTTTAGTACACCAGTTCATCATTTAAAAATCGACATTGACATACTTTATAGTTTAAAAATGTTTTATATTCCAGATTTGGAAAACGGCTTTGAAACAACATTTGTAATTTTAATGAACCTTCATCTTAAACAAGTAATAATACGGATAATCTAGGATTATTAAATTTGAATGTTACTCGAGATTATATTTATAGTAAATGTTAAACTACAGTAAATTATAATTATGTTCTTTAATGAACAAAAAGAAATGAAGACAATATAATGTGCATACGATATTTAGCTAGTAAATAAATGTGTCTTTACATTTCAATATGAGCTGAATGCAATTTTAATCGTTTATATAACATGTTTATTTTTTTAAGACTTCCACGGTATTATTACAAAAAAGTTGAATACGTATTGAATACTTGCATTAAAAGAGTTGCCTTTTAAAGGCACCGCGGTTTTCAGACAAAAATGCTCAAAATTATATTAAAATGACAATTACAAAAAAACTTTAATTTAAAAAAATACCCTAGGTTTTTATTACAGATTTATGACAACTAACTTATGATACCCAGCAATAAAAAAATTAAAAGACTTGTATTAAACACTCCATACTTTCTTACAGTTAAGGTTTTTTTTACGTTAATTTCATTCCAAGCTTGTATGACAATTCTATTTTTAATAGAGTTTAAAATCTTTCTATCCCCTTTAGACAAGTCTTTTATATAAACATTCATTTCTTATTTCACATTGTAATAATATAGTGTGCTTTTTAGTTTTTTTTCCAAACTAACTATAAGCTTTTGACCGGACGGGTCTTTAGAGTTTTATTTGATTTTTTTTAGACAAACGCTTACTCAGCATTATGGCAACAAATTCCAGGGTTCAAAGTGATCGTACCTCACTCAGCTTGGGCTGTTGGCCTTGAATACAAAATCGAAAGTCGAACTAAGCTAGCTGAACTTTATGTGTATATATAATAAAATTATATTAACAAAAAAACTAGTTTTAGTCAAATTTTCAGACTCTAAATACATACACACATAGACAGTGTTAGCTTAACTACTACTAACATTTTTTTATATCATGTCCATAGACACCAACAACATTAGAGGAGTCGCAAGTGCGTTGCCAGCATGTGTTGGCGCGGAAGGGAAAAGGGGGAGAGAGAGGAGAGAGGTGGGCTTCCGGCGCTCTCACTGACCGAACGAAATGTAAATGCAAGCACTGTTACTTTACGTCGGTTTTCTGTGAGAGGGTGGTACTACCCTGGACGAGCCGACCCGTTTGTGCTGAGACCAGTTATAGCATCAGCGTGGTTCTACTACCTTGAAACATACATAGATGTTAGTGAGACTGAGACTCTGACAATTTCACTAAAACTATTTTTTTATGTTAATATAATTTTATCCAAACTAATATATCCCACTGTTCACATAGTTCTCAACAACCTTGATGGTTGGCACATAAGATACTCACTCGAAAAGGAAATTAGCTCAAGGATGACACAGTTTCCGAATTTTAACTTGGACTGCTACCTTTTTCAGCTACATACATGATGATGGTAGCAGTCATTTAATCCTCATCTCTGATTGTTCAATAAATTTCAAGCACCGATTCATATCAAATTAAGTGCAGTAGTTTTTTTAATCTTACAGACAAAAACATGGAGACTTCATTAGAAAAGTTGTATGTCTAATAGCATATTTTACCAGACTCTTTGTGGAATTTAGCAGATGTTCCCATATACACACTGCCTTGTTATTTTTTTTTATTGCGGCACGACAAAGTGACTGCACTATGCCTGATGGTAAGCATAGTACAATCCAAAAACAGTGGCGACCACCGAGATACAGATCATCCATCGTCGGTCGCCGCTGTCATGCCGGCCATGATGACGAAAGTAACCCGGTACTGGATATGCACAGGCTGATCCCGAAACGCGAGGCGCAAAAGTGAGTCACTATGACGGGCTTTTTCGCCATGTACATGGTGGTTGCGACCCAGTCGGGCTGTAAAACCCTACCACCCCGCAAATTATTATGGTATGCGTACGTGTGAATATATGCTTCCTTCAATCTGAAACGCATTACCAGCCGATTGTATAATAGAATTACAAGGAAGTAACGTAAAACAAGCGAAATGTATTTTAAAACGGTACTTCGTTAACGAACTGTTTTGGGGTGTAAGGGGTGTCGAATAACATCATAAGACTTGAGACACCTAAGCCAACCTCACCTGCACGTGGTGCACCCCGCTGAATAACGAACGAGGCAATGACGCAAGCGGGGTAGTAGGGTTTTACAGCCTGACTGGGTCGCAACCACCATGTATATGGCAAAAAGGCCGTAATAATGATTCGCTTCTACGGGTCGCGTTTCGGGATCAGCCTGTGCATATCCAGCTTATTACAGGCCGGCATGATAGTGGCGACCGGCGATGGACAGTGTGTCAATCGGTGGTCGCTATTATTTTTGGATTGTACTGTGCTTACCATCAGGCATAGTGCAGTCACTTTGCCGTGCTACAATAAAAAAAAACTATGTCCAAAAACTTAAATATCTTGTCGACGTGTTGGCGAAAATACCTCTCCTCGGTTAAACCGCAATAGTGGTTTCCTGAAGAGAGTCCTACTATATAAATATATGTATTTTGTCATAAATAAATAAAAAAAAAAAACATTTCTAACAAATCACTTTAACCTTTTTCAGTCAATAAAAGTGGAGTCCACATTTCTCGTTTTTATTATTGTATTCGCCTGCATCGCGTTAGTGATACCCTCGTACCTCCTCGTCTTAGTTGTGCTGTCACTATTCGGAAAGTCCAGTTGTGAAGATGAGATTGAAACTGGTGCCTTATTCCCTGATGCAGAGGAATCAAATTGCCAAGACAAGATGTCGACTTTTGTGACAGTATTGATCGTACTCATTTGCTGGTGAGTATTATTTTTCACTATAAAGTTGTTACTAATGTATTTTTTGATAACTAATTTTACGTAACTTATACTAATATTATAAAGTGGTAAAGTATGCCAGTTTGTGACGTTGTAGGTAATCTCAGGAACTACTAGTCTGATTTGAAAATTTCTTTCAGTTTTATATAGCTCATTTATCAAGAAAAGTTATAGGCAATTTATCATCACGCTTGCTACGATCAATTGGAGCGGAGCATTAATGAAGAATGTTTCAAAATCGTTTTTTTTTTTCGTGACAGCTTCCGCTGCATTAGCCCAAAGTTATTATTTCATGCGAACAAAGTCGCCGGCAGAGGCATGTTATTTATAAAGTAGAGCTTGCAATCAAGATTTAATTAATTTGTTGAGAGCGCCGGAGACCCATCTCCCCTCTTCTCTCCTCTTCCTTCCCCTCCCCCTTTTCTCTCAATGCCCCCAACCACAGGTTGGCAACGCACTTGCGACTCCTCTGGGGTTGCTAGTGTCTATGGACGGCGGTGATCGCTTAACAACAGGTGACCCGCATGTTCGTTTGCCTCCTATGACATAAAAAAAAAAATTGTATAGATATATTTATACATAACTAGACAGAAACAGAAACAATTATGTCATCTTCCTCCAATTTATCTAAAATGAGTTTCTTGTTTTTTATTTAGTATACATTGACGAGCATTTGCGTTATTAGTAAAATAAAAGTTAATAAAAAATAAGGACTGCCAACAAAAGTGAAAACTTAAAGCAATGGAATAACTGTGTTCTTTTTTCAATTGTCGTATCAATTATAGTTTGAATTATTTAAATTTCGTAGTTTTCATTACAATTTAGTGATGTTAGTTTAGTTTTCACATCTCTTAGGACTCTGAACAATATTGTATTTATTTTTATACTGCTTGTTACTTAATCAAACATATCATGAGCTGCACAAACTCAATAAAAAAAAAAAAAATTGGTTGCCTGTAAAGTCGGTATACGGGCGAAAGTTTTACGTGACAACGACTTTGAGTGGTAAAATAATTTTAATGTGAATATTCATTCGTATAGTCTCTCTCGCTCTTAGGCGGGCTAACCATGCCCGAGTGGAAGGGACGCGTGCCTCTCACTCGCTCTCATTGTTAGCGCATAACGTGAGCGGAGCGTAACGCAGTTTCTTGAAGTGTCACCCGGCAAACCAATTTATAAGACGTTGTCATGTCAAAAATCAATATTACATGTGCACAGGCCAATATACATCGTGTCGCTAGTCTGGCGCAACCGCAATACGTTATGTGCATGTCGAGATCATCGGTGACGCGAACCCATAAACTTTTCTTCTACCAAAAATGCTCAACTTGGCAAAATAGGTTTTCATTTCAAAAATGAATATATTTTATTTTTGTCCTCTATATTTGACGAATCAAGCTTTTGTATATAAATCTTCACTTCACTTTCATACTTCAGGCACTTACATTGATAAGAAAATATAAATATTAACACGCGAAGAAAAAAGTTTGTACCCGTTATTATGGTGGAATTTTGATATAATACATAGAATAATTGAACAAATAAAAAAATATTCTTAGTACTGCTATAGATGTTTTTTTCCATGCATTATAGTTAACGCTTTCTCAGAAATATACCAGATTATTGAAGGTAATTCCGATATATACACAAAAGTGTTCGAAGAAACAGTAACATTAATTAATACTCGTAACTATTAACCTAATTAGCTTGCTGGTTAAATAATTTAAAAAACATTTAAAATTGATTTATTTAAATTTGTAATACTACGATTTAAAAACGGGAAAGAAGTCAAATGTTAGTGAAACTGAAGACCGTGATAAAGTAAATTCACTCGTACAGAATTATATAGGAATGCTTTGCGAAATTAATTTGAATGTTAACTAAACGAAATTTTGATGTTAACAGAAATTTAATTAATCGACTCACGTTATAGAGTCGAGTATATTTCGTAACCCATTTATTTTACAACATTCTTATACTTCACACATATTTATAGCAATAAACACATACACACAATATTCGTTGAGAAGATTATTGGAATAAATTAATGCAATCTACGATTTCCAATGAAGATACAATAATAAGCCACTATATAAATATTGATCACTGTATAAAATTTATAATAAGTTGTAGTAGCATATATCCAAAACATTTTTTTTTAAATCACAGTATATCTATTTACCACAATATAAAATGAAATATGCACTGATCGCTAATATGGTTAATTGTAACAAAATTCTGGTATTATGCTTAGATTTTGTTATGTCATACTCTGATTTTACCATTCAAGTCCACCTTTATTGATTTCTGTTATCGCTTTATTCCTACAAAATACGTAATCTGGGGAGGATTTGTTTCTAACTTGACACTAAAACGTTGATCAATTATTTCAACTTAAATCATACATATGAACACGTACGTATCTTTATCCCCCAATCCGTTAGTGGTATCCGCCGCAAACTATGAACCCGTACCTAACGATGCGCGTTATAAAAGACGTCCGCGATGCATTTTTACCGACCCTCCTGATTTAATCACGTCAGCGAACGATCAGTACCAGACTGTCTCTCGAATCAGAGCAAGCTCACACCCACGCCTGCGTAACCACAGATCACGCCGCCGTGGTCTGGGGGTTAATTTCTCTCCCGCACACCCAATTAGGCCTCCCACGGCAGCGGCTCAAGCCTAGGTTCGATCCCTCGGTAAGGAGCCCTTGAGTGCGTTGCTAGCGCGATACGGTGACACACAAATATACATCACCGCTACAACACTACACGATCACACCCACACACGTGCACGCCTACACGCTTACACATGAAAGTGGAAGGGTTTACTTTTTTCCCTTATTGAACTGAAAAACTCTCAATTTTCCGATAATAAATATATGGAGGAGTTGTTGATGCGTGTATGCTTGGTACACATATACGTTTCAAAAACTCATACACATATGAATAGTTAGCTAGGTTAGCAAAGAAAGGTCGCGATTTTGCATGCAACAGGCAACAGCCAAGCCGAGGTGTGCCGTGCACCCTTGGACTGGTTGCCATAATAAAATCGGCTAAATGCCTTAAGCGCTCGCCTTAGGAGTTCGGTGAAGCTGTTAAGACCTTGTTGGGTCAATAGCGTAGACATTTCGAAAAAAAAAAGTATCTTTATCTAAAAATAGCACTAAGAAAAATGGATCGATTGAGTTACATTTTTTTTTTAAATATATAGTGATATAATTATGAATAAACACAATTTATATGTATCTATCTATTTAATTTTATATTCTTCGGCCATTTACATCGTTTTCTGTAAACGTGGAACAAAGAAAAAACAATTCAGATTCAAGGCTTAAGTTCACATCGTTAACTGAGAGAAAACAATTTGTTTACACAGTCAGATTCAATCGCAAATAGGTCCCTACGGCTGTCGGTTCTGCGACATTTAAACTGAGATTTTTTTTTTTTAAGTTCCATTTTCAAAACCCGATATGTTTTGTAATAATGCTTTGTATTGTCATTCTTATATATTTTAATGCAAAACACAACACGACGTTTTTGCGGTCCGTAACGATCAGATTTGTTTTAAGCGCCATCTATGCGCTTATTTTTCCAACTACATTTGAATATTACTCATCTTAAAGGACTAGTCTTACATATTTGTTATAAAAAAAAATCAACTTCACGTAGCCGTTTTAAAGAATTTATCATTGCTTAGACATTTGGTACTCAGCACTATTATTATTTTGTATATTTTATAGTGTTATTTAATTAAGCATTTGCTACCCGTTCTCTCCTAGTTTTCAACAGAGTAATTTGACATGAAATTACAAGCTGATAAATAAAGTCGTTCATTACAAACAACTACACTATATTTTTTGAAATCCAAAAATATTATCTATTAAATATGGTTTCAGAAACGCATAATGTAAATAACAACAATCTATTTTAAATAGAGACAGAACACAGGGTTATTTTTTTTTTTCGAAATGACTAGGCTATTGGCCTAGTAAGGCCGTAATAGCTTAACCGGACTACAGACTTATCGTGTTTAATAAAAGTTCAATATTATTTCAATTTCAAATGAATTTAAATGAGGCGGTAGTTCCGACGGAGTACTGCGTTCGATTTGCTTACCTTTCCTGTATAAAATGTTGCGGAGCTGATTTTTTTTTTTCATTAGCTCCTGAAGGTAATGTTTATTTACAGTTGTTTAATTGCTGGAATGGAAGTTAGCAATGAACAAGCTCATAATGCAGCAGGCATAAGCAGAAACGTGGTGAGATGTGCCTGCTCCGACATTGCATCGTGGCTCTCGTCTACCGCCCGAGAGTTGCAACACAGCCTGATACCACCTGTAGACCTTGTGATGCACGCATATAGAGACGACTTAAAAAGTAAGCACTTTATTTTTTTTACTTAACAAAGTTATCATAATAAAAATGTAAGCATAACCAAATAATCAGCCCTGGATCTTTGACCTGTTTTTACATTAACGTGTACGAGCTGCACATAACATCGTGTACTATTTTTTAATTATACAACAATTACTAACCTTCGAATTTAAAGAAGTAAAATGTCTGGTTTCTCACTCATTGAATTAATACAATAGTCATCTATCTATACTATAATAAAACTGTAACAAGTCGAAATCTGTACATTAAATATTTTTTGAAAATTTTAATCAGGATAGGCTATGTTATCGATGTAGAAGCCAAAAATAATCTTTTTAAAATTTTTGTCTGTCTGTCTGTCTGTCTGTCTGTCCCTATGCACACGCATCACTCTGAAACTACTGAACCAATCTTGACGAAACTTGACATAGTGATAGCTAATATTACGAGATTACATCAAATATACTTTTTGTCTCATAAAACGCCAAGGGTTCTCCAGGATAAAGGATTAAAGTCTAGAATATAAACCCGAATTACTCTGAAAGTACTGAACCAATTTTAACGAAATTTGACACGGTGATAACTAATATTAGAAGACTACATCCAGGATACTCTTTGTCCCATAAAACGCAATGAGTTCTCCAGAATAACGAAAAACAAAAATTTGCAGTTAACGTAACTAGACTTTTTTGCGACACCTTAGTACAAGAGCCGGCAACGTTAAAAGAACAAGAATTTTAGAATACCTGGTTCTTTAATACATCAATATATTTTTTTTATATCATAAGAGGCAAACGAACAGGTGGGTCACGTGATGTTTAGTGACCACCACCGTCTATAGACACTAGCAACACCAGGGGATTTGTAAGTGCGTTTCCAACCTGTATATGGGGGAGTGTAAGGGAACCTCCGGCACTCTCACTGACCGAACGAAACATTACAATGCAAGCACTGTTATTTGACGTCGGTTTTCTGTAAGTATTCTGGCAGTATTAGCCCGAACGAGCCGACCCATTCATGCTGAAACCAGTAATAGCTTCAGCGTGGCTCTACCACCTACAGAAATTATCAATATATCAATAGACAGAATTTAGGACACTTGGTAGCGGGTTAACGTTGTATTTTTAATAGGCATTTTGATTTATGATTAATCAATAATAAGTTTAGGAACATTTTTTTCAGTAACTTTTAAACGCAATTAAACATTCAGACACATTTTTTATAAACAATCATATATATACCCGCTGATATATTTTATAAATAAAAAAAAGAATGTGGTGTCGTGGGACACCAGGTAGGAACGAAGTTCTTTCGGCTAATGTAGAATCGACACTATTTGGAAAAAAAAATCGTGCTCAATTTTATGTAATCGTAATTCAAATTATCAATTAAAATAACAAAATATGTCTCTTTATTTTTGTTTGACAACATAAAATTACATAGAAATAGAAATAATTACAAAAAAGGAGAAAGAGAAAGATATTATACACTACTCGCTTATGTATACGACTGTCGCGCCTGCGCACGTCTCATTTAACTGTTTTATTCCATGCACTTTTCGTTACAGTTTTACTATCACATTTTTTTCAGTTCGGTCGCGCAGCAAAATCTCTATCTCCTCCAAGCCTGCCGTAAGGAACTTCGTTCCAATAATAAATTTCAAATCAATTTTTTTTTTCATAGCAAAGAACCAGTTTCATTTTATTAAACATTATTGACCACCATATACAACGATAAACGTAAACGTATGACTTGGGATTGACGCCATCTCAAATATATGCGTCGTCGACCATCAGGCTATACAAAGCCGAAATACCTTGGGCCGGCGAGGTGAAATATCTTGGTGTTACTTTAGATAAACACTTAAATTTCGATTCACACACAGAAAGAGTGCGAAACAAAGCCGTATGGTCTTAGGTCGTTTCTATCATTTGCTTTGTCATAAGAGTAAAATATCCCCCAGACAAACTCACTTTATACAAAACTTGCATCCGTCCGATTATGACGTACAGTTGTTCGGTCTTTGCACATGCGCAAAATCGTATTCAAAAGTTGCAGGTTCTCCAGAACTGAGCCCTACGTAAAATCACCGGTGCCCCATGGTACGTCCGGAATAAGGATCTCCACAGGACCTGGAGATGCTTTCTGTCTGAGCGTATATAAAATCACTTACAGGTAGTTATTTCGAAAAAGCCGCGAATCATCCCAGCCCGTTAGTGGTATCCGCCGCGAACGATGAACCCGTACCCAACGCTGCGCAGTATAGAAGACGACCGCGACACATTTTTGCCGACCCTCCTGATTCAATCACGTCAGCGAACGATCAGTACCAGCCTGTCTCTTCAAACAGAGCGTGTTCTCACCCACGCCCGCATAACCGCAGATCACGCCGCCGTGGTCTGGGACTAAATTTCGCTCCCGTACACCAAATTAGGCCCTTCTCGGCAACGGCTCAAGCCTAGATCTGTTCCCTGGGCGTGGAGCCCTTGAGTACGCTGCTCACGCGATACAGTGACACAAGAGTTCTACCCTTATTTTTCGTTATCCTATCCTACATAGTTTAGAGGATTTTTTCCTACACAAAATACATATAGAAGTTGTTGAGGCACGCATGCTTGGTACACATGCATGTTTCAATAACTTATATACGTATATAAGTTACCGGACTACTAAGACGAGCGCTTAAGGCACTCAGCCGATTTTATTTAGGCAACCAGTTCAAGGGTACACGGCACACCTCGGCTTGGCTGTTGCCTGTTGCATGCAAAATCGCGACCTATCTTAACTAATCTAGCTAACTATTCATATATGTATGAGTTGTTGAAACGTATATGTATACCAAGCATACACGCCTCAACAACTCCTGCATATATTTATTATCGGAAAATTGAGAGTTTTTTAGTTCGATAAGGAAAAAAGTAAACCCTTCCACTTTCATGTGTAACATGTTTCATTCATCATCATTCAGTGTTTCATGTGTTTCACGTGTGTGGGGGTGATCGTGTAGTGTTGTAGCAGTGATGTATATTTGTGTGTCACCGTATCGCGCAAGCAACGCACTCAAGGGATCCTTACCGAGGGATTGAACCTGATGTATAAAACTGGCTTGGTTTGAAGGTGATAGGTACTATGTTGTGAGTGGTACAGAGATTATTTATAAAAATATATTGGAAATATATTTCAAATACGTTTTTGAAACAGTTTATAACTCTTAGACAATAGTTTCAAGCAAGTGACATTTGACGTTTTCGGCGGGATGTTTGACGCTTCGATACGGTGTTCATATATTTTTCTTTAATACAATGGAGTATAAAAAGGTTTTAATACAAGTCGAAGATAGTTATGATAAAGTAAGTGGTAGAGATGTTTATTCAGTTTTATGTAGGTTAGTTTTTATTTTAATTGATCCTGGTAGATGACGCTACGAATGGGTACTAGGTTTATTTAAAAAATGAATACATGTAATCTGGGTATATGTTTAAGTGAATCCGTGGATAGTTTGGATTCACAATTGGAAACGGTAGTTGTGGCTGCAATCGGGTATCAGTTTTATTTGCGGGGTGGTAGGGCTTTACAGCCTGACTGGGTCACAACCACCATGTACATGACGAAAAAATCCGTAATAGTGATTCGCTTCTGCGCGTCGCGTTTCGGGATCAGCCTGTGCATATCCAGCTTTTTGTAGGCCGGCATGATAGTGGCGACCAGCGATGGATAGTGTGTCACTCGGTGGTCGCTATTGTTTTTGGATTGTACTGTGCTTACCATCAGGCATAGTGCAGGCATTTTGTCGTGCTACGATAAAAAAAGAAACAATTTTTTTGCGTGGTAACCAATTTGGTGCAAACGAAGTTGCACGGGTCAGCTAGTATTAAATAAAGGTAAATGTTATTGTTAATGATTATTATTATTTAAAAAAATAAAGCCGTCATGAAACGTCTGGCAGATGTGAAACTACGAAATTGTTTTCTATAAGTTATATTCCTAAAAGGACAGATTATGACAGGAATCAGCTATGGCATAATGAAATGACAAAGCACTACAAATATGTTCTATAAAATAATAGCTGTTTATTTATTTTATCACATAAATATTCATTTTTATTAAATACAAAATGCTAAAATTCAACTAGACGCAGGCGCGGTGTGTTTCGCGGTATTTATCAAAGGGCGCTAGATCGTCAGCGCGTGCCGCGTAACACTAGCATAACGAGTGGGCGACTAAACAATTTCAATCTTAGGTTTATACAGATAAAGTTGCAAATGTTTCTGAGTATTTCGTTAATAGTGCAAAGTTTGTATTTTGTGTCGCCACATAATAATATACATAATAATAGTCTTTGTTAACAAGTACACTTATGTATATATGCATGATATATTCAAATGTCATACGAAAAGTCGCTTATGTTTGCAAATAAAAAGGTATTTTTGACATTGCTAACGACTTGCGACCGGAAAAGTGTACGCGATACCGTTCTCTCGTAATGTCAAGGACGAATGTAGTTAAGCTCGCAATCCGATGCTGATGTGATGTTCTGGCGGTAATATTTTGCTATCTTTTGGAATAAATTCGAGAAAAATAAAAATAAACAAAACGAGTTTTATTAAATAGAATCATAGGAACACATTGCCATTACCTGATAATGATATATACCTACGTTTAGCAATGATCTAACTAGGAGTAGTCAAAAACTGGTTCAATAAAATCGGTGTATGATGCCGCTAAGTAACGATGTTAAGGTGCAGATATTTTAGTTAATTTGAATTAAACTGAATAAATGCGGCAAGTAATCATGCAAAAATACGCTTATGTATGCTAACTTATATTAGGTCTTTACCTATGAAATTGCCGTTTTGTATGAAAAAATTTAAACGATTTTTTTTCATGTATTTTTTATTTGTATTAAACGAAATTATAAGCCATGCAATCAATCTGCAATCATGCATCTTAGCCAACGCAGTGGCAGTTTATTGATGCCCTTCTTAAAGAAATCAGCTAGACGGGAGGCAACAAATTTATCAAAGACATTTTGTACTGCCTCTCGGGTATTGAATTTTTTTTCCGCCAAAGAGTTATCCAAATACTGGAAAAAGTAGTAGTAGGTAGGCACAAGGTCTGGTGAGTAGGGCGGATGACGGAGAACTTCCAACCCGTGTTCTTGCAACTTGTAGACCGTCTGCTGTGTAGTATGAGGTCGCGCGTTGTCGTGCAGGAGCAGCGAAGACAAGCGATTGACCAATGCTGGTTGGAGATGTGCCAGCTTCTCCATTATTGTGTTCAGTTCTTCACTGTACACATCTGCAGTAATGCTAACCTATTTTGGGGTGTAAGGGGTGTCGAGTAATATCTTAAGACTTGAGACACCCAAGCCAACCTCACCTACACGTGGTGCACCCTGCTGATCAACGAACGAGGCAATGGCGATAGCGGGGTGGTAGGGTTTTACAGCCCGACTGGGTCGCAACCACCATGTACATGGCAAAAAAGCCCGTCATAGTGACTCGCTTTTGCGCGTCGCGTTTCGGGATCAGCCTGTGCATATCCAGTACCGGGTGACTTTCGTCATTATGGCCGGCATGACAACGGCGACCGGCGATGGATAATCTGTCTATCGGTGGTTGCCGATGTTTCTGGATTGTAGTATGCTTAACATCAGGCATAGTGCAGTCACTTTGTCGTGCTTCAATAAAAAAAAATAACCCCGTTTGGTAAGAAATTGTGATGAATCACACCAGCGCTAGACCATCAAACAGTGACCATCACTTTTCTAAGGGTAAGTTTTCGTTTAAGGCGTTGTTTAGGAGCTGAACCAGGATCCACCCAACTTGCTGAGCACTTGCGGTTATCAAACAGAATCCATTTTTATCGCAGGTAACAATGCGGTTCAAAATTCCTTTATTTGTGTGTCTGTTGAGCAGTGCAAGGCACGTCTCGACGCGTACTTCGCGCTGGCGATCATTGAGTTTGTGGAGCACCCATTTGTCAAGCTTTTTTACCTTGCCAAAATGACGCAAATGGGCCAATATTGTTTTGATGCTAACGTCGAAAGCTGCTGCTAATTCAGCCGTAGATTGTATATCATCAGCTTCCACAATCGCCATAAATTCGTCATTGTCGACCAAAGTGTTCGTACGACCGCGAGGTTCATTTTTCAGGTCGAAATTCCCAGAATGGAAGCGGGCAAACGAATAACAGGTAGTGCCTTGGTTTGTAGTGTTAGCTCCGTAAACGTCGTTGATGTTGCATATCGCTTCTGCCGCGTTGCTGCCACGACGTTACTCATACTCCATAATTACTCGAATTTTTAACGTATCCATGATGACAAAAAAGATTGAAATGCGATGAAAATGTAACACTAATCAATAAACAAATAACTACTGTTGGAAAAAGAATTCCATGTTTTTAAAATAAAATTAATTTAAAATTAAAATTCTTAACCAAACAAAAATTATTTTGATTTGAAATGGCCAGTACAGCAGAACGGCAATTTCGTAGGTAAAGACCTATTACATGGTGCATGTAGTGGTCACCTCAGAGAAAGGCCCCATATAGAGAGCAGCCCTTTTTGGTTGGTACGTAAGTATGCGCGAACATTCCCTTTTTTTCTCGAACTAATTATGCTATTGACCTAGTAAGGTCTTAACAGCTTCATCGAACTACTGCAAATATTCCTGCAGCTTCAGCGCCAAATGTTAGTTAGCTTGTTAGTAGCTCCAGTCTAACATAATTTGTCCGTTATCCTCGGTGAGTACCTACCCAAATACACAAAGCCCATGATGGCTAGTCTCTAACTAAAAAAATATCATAACGAATTAATTAGTCGACATTATATTGATTATTGATTACATAGCACAAAAGATCGATTGCTTCACTATAAAAATATTTCGTAAATTTTTAATTTATTTTCCATTGTATTTCTGTTCAAGATTTTTTAATTAACATGTTGTATTACTTGTTACGTCCAATCAGAAGAAACGAGACCTTGAAAGATGCCATTTTGACATTTGCGGAGGTTATTTTAGTCAATATTGATTATTCCAAAGTAGTTCGATTAAAATAGATCATGAAAAAGAGTTGGTTTTTTTTTGTTTATATGGTAAAGAAAAATAAATCAAATTTAATTCACGTGTAATGATAGGAGTTATGAAGTACTTACTTTTGCCTTCGTGAAAATATAATTAAATTGAACGGTGAATACCTATTTTGATTCTAAGCAATATTTATAACTCTAATGACGTCCACTAGACCCTTGACTACGTATAATGATGTCGAGGAGAATAGCGTATCTCTTTCAACAACAATGTGTACTACACAAATTGACAAAAGTTCAGTATATAATTCCTACTAACATTCTTTGCAGTTGGTCTATGTAAAGTGATTTTATCCCAGCTAATGATAAATTTGTAAAATTTGACTTATGTGTATTTTGATTCGGTACAGCAGATAGACGTTCGCGTCTATAAAGACATTGGTATTTGTATTTACATACATTAAGGACTAAACTCATCATAGAACATTTGAATTACCAAGAGAACTTCACGGTGATAAGTTGCATTTCTTCTAAATTTTTACGGTAACATATATGCATATCGATTACTTCTTAATTGATCTAAAAAACAAAGGTTCACGGTTTTCCTATTAATAGTGGGCACCCAGTGGTCGACATTCGACCATAGTTATTTGATTTTTTAGTTTGAACTTTATTAGAGTTCTTTTGTCAAAGGGTATAATACATCTTTTCATCGTGGCTACTCAGTTATTTGCCATGATCTTTAATTATATAAACATAAAAAAAATCTATGTGTAAATGATAATTGAATTTAATTATAAATTTGAAAGCTCCCAAATATAAAAAAACATAACTTACTAAAATAAAGAGATTTATCGCAACCCATGACACAATTTTCAATTAATTTTACACGACACCATAAATGGGTCGTATTTCTGGGTGATATTGAATTAAATGTAGTCTGTTCATTATGAGAAATAGTGATATGCCCAATATCGTCGTTTAGAAAAGTAATGGATGCACAATACAATGGTGAATCCAAGACAAAGATGTTTTTAATACTAACATTAGCTTTTGAAAATAAATTCTTTTTTGTTGATACATGAGGTTGAATTGCAACATTGTAACCGCGGAGGTCTAAGTCATGGATTACTTTTATGAACAAAATTCTTATTTTGATTGTACAAAATATTATTTGGCTCATTTTTTTATTAATTCATTATTTGAAGTGTACACCGTAAAAATAATAAACATTACAATAATAGTTATATTTTATAATATCATTGTTGAATGTAGGATGAAAAATAGTAATTAGAACGTAAGAGTTAAAAAATACATATAGTCGAGCATAGCAACCTCCTTCTTTCACAACTTTTTTTGAAATTCGTATTTATTGACGGCTGTCAAAATGTCTTTTTTATTTACATGTGTGTATATGTTGTGTAAAATTCGAGTAGTAGTGTGAGTAGTGCATATTTTAATTAATTTAATGTACTTCTAATGCATTTTATATAAAATAAACAGCTTTCTGCACTTCTCCGCCATATAAACTCTAACTATGCCAAATTTCAAGTTCACCTGTTGACGGGAAGTAGGTTAAAAAGGGGTACAAAACATTTGCTTCACGTATTAATATGTAGATAATATATAGATAATATATAGATATTTATAGTATGTAAAGAAATTTATGTGTTGAATAAAACAGTTATTATTATTATATTTATTTAAAAAGTAATTACAATTAAATATAACAGATAAGAAAGTCATATAGAAACATAACGGGTTAAGCATCGGAAACAAAATTATAAAAAAAAGCAATTATAAAAATTTAGTAATAAGTAATATGAAATGAATTTAGTAAATTTCGGTTAAATGGTGACTCGCTTACTTCAATATGAAATTATTTCATCATTTTGATGAGGGCAATAAATAGAATATCTAAACGTGTAATTTAGATGTGCTCTTGATCATTAAGGTGGGTAATTTATTTTCGTCATCGTTTCTCAACCTTTAGTTCGTATACCCCAAGAAGTTTGCGTTGGGAAATATGAGGTTAGGGACCGTGACTTTGCCAGATACTATGACCCGTATTTGAAATATACGTTTCTCAGAGTTTGTTTTTACTTTATTTTTTGCAATCAATCTTTCCGATTATTACTGCCATTGTCACGAAGTCAATAATATCACAAGCATCGTGCGATCATTTCAATATAAGGCATCGTGTGAATCAATATTCTAACAGGATGTTGGATCCCTTGTTAGAACCTTCTAAGGAGTTTTTGTGGCCTCTCAGAATTTCATGCTCCGTGGTATTATTTTCCCTGCACTTCACTTATGCACAATATACTAACTATATACGTAAACACCACCAAATTTACAAAATATAGAGTCAAATAACACAAGATTATGAATAAAATATAAAATCCACTACATGACAGACTAAAATCCCGCCAAAAACTCCGTTTCTCAAAGTTTTACATAAAAACAACTACTAGAAAATTTTATCATATCACGATTTACTACGACATAAGTAATCGAAGTATAACTCAAAGCAGAATAGGCCATTCTTTAGGAACAATTAATATGTGAACATCCTCACATCAGCTTAAAATCGTTTTAAAAAAACCGTTGCGATAACGGGAACCCAGCCAGAATCAAGGTTTCTTAACTTTAAGGTAAATGACTCAAATCAAATAATTTTACTGGATATTTAGAAAAAAAATCATTTATTAAAAATTTGATGTAAAATAATTAATTACCTATATATTGTTTTAAAAACTCTAAAAAAAAGAAGATTTATGAAACTTCCTCTCAATCAGTACTGAAGTTATATAACTGGTAGGGCACACTGCTCATCTGCTCAAATTTCGATACTCTCATACACAACACACATACAAGAGAGAAATAGAGACCTGTATTCAATAAAGATAGAGAGAATGACAAAGTTGCATAGAGCGTGAATAACGCTCTTTCCTAACGTTCTTTTGTCAAAGGGTATATATACTTCTACGAGTATAATCAAAGATTTTCGTCATGGCTACTCAGTTATTTGCCATTTGCCATGATCTTTAATTATATAAACACTAAAAAAAAATCTATGTGTAAATGAAAATTGAAATTGATTATAAATTTAAAACAAAAATCACGTGGCAAATAAAGCTCTGTAATTTTAAGCAAACATAACTTTACGAAAATAAAGAAATTTATTGCAACCCATGACACAATTTTCAATTAATTTTACACGACATCATGGGTGGGTAATATTGAATTAAATATAGTCTGTTCATTATGAGAAATAGTGATATGCCCAGTATCGTTGTTTGGAAAAGTAATGGATCAAATGGCGAATCCAATACTAAGATGTTTTTAATACTACCATTAGCTTTTGTAAAATAAATTCTTTTTTTTTTATACATGAGGTTGAATTGTAACGTTGTAACCGCGGAGAGCAAAGGAATGGATTACTTTTAAGAACAAATTCTTATTTGGATTATACAAAGTATTATTTGGCTCATTTGTTTATTAAATCATCATTTGAAGTGAGTTGACCATAAAAAATAATAAACATTACGATAATAGTTATATTTTATAATATCATTGTTGAATGTAGGATGAAAAATGGTTATGGGAACGTAAAAGTTAAAACATACATACAGTCGAGCATAGCAACCTCCTTCACAACCTCTTTTGAACTTCGTAATTATTGACGGCTGTCAGAATGTCTATTTTATTTACATGTGTGTATATGTTGTGTAAAATTCAAGCAGTAGTACGAGTAGCGCATATTTTAATTAATTTAATATACTTCTAATGCATTTTATATAAAATAAACAGCTTTCTGCACTTCTCCGCCATATGAGCTTTAACTATGCCCAATTTCAAGTTCAACCGTGTACGGCAAATAGGTTAAAAAGGGGTACAATTTTTTTGCTTCACGTATTAATATATAGATGTTGAAAAAGGACAAACTATGCATATATTAACTGAACTATGACAAAGTTACATTGAAATATTGTAGTAATGGGGTGTTGTGGGAGCTTGAACCATCTTTATGCTTAATATTTTATTATTTAGTGGGTCGTAACGGTAATAAGTTTGGGAATTGTTAATTTGCACGAACACGAAGTTTTTCGGCTATGTATTATGTATAATATAATTTAATACATAACACATATAATATAATTTATAGGTGGTAGAGCCACGCAGAAGGTATTATTGGTTTCAGCATGAATGGGTTGGATCGTCTGAGGTACCTCACATAAAACTGACGTGAAGTAACAATGCCTGGATTATTGCGTTTCGTTCGGTTAGTGAGAGCGTCGGAGGCTCATCTCCCCTTCTCTCCCCTGTCCTCTCCTTTCCCCTTTCCTCTAACCCCCTTTTCTTCATTCTCCCAAACACAGGCTGGCAACGCATTTGCGACTCCCCTGTTGTTGCACGTGTCTATGGACAGCGGTGATCGCTTGACAACAGGTGACCCGCCAGTTCGCTTGCCTCCTATATGACATAAAAAAATAAAAAAATCACTCCATTTTTTTACGAAACAACATTATTTTATGAAATGTTATTAAGCATTTTTGGGCAATACTAAATACACCCATACGCTTAGAACAGTAATATAATTAATGTTCATAAAATACAAGAATTGCAATTTGAAAACAAAATAATAAATATTCTTTTAGTAGTATCAATTTATCATTGTAACAAAATCGCTTTTCATACAATTGCAGACGCTGAAAAGCTTCTCGGTGAACCGATTCAACAGGCAATATCGTCGGAAAGCGGAATTGATTTGGTATTTGATTCTTTAGCCGACATTATTGCTGGTAAGCATTAACCCAGATTTGCATATTGATATTATAGATACTTAAATAAAATTACTTTAAAAAGTTTCCAGGCAAAAATAGAACACTAAGGTGGATGCTACTTTACACTTCCGCCTGGAATTGATTGACCACTACTACGTCTACCTTAGTATTCAATGATGGATTTCCGCAAAGTTTCCACCTTCTTCAATCAAAGAAAATAGAACAGTTTTAACTTTTTTTAGAGCCAATTTCATAATGCACTGGATTTTTATTTCAGTTGTATTCAGGTTTCAACAGCGGTAGTTAATCCGCTGACAATAAGGAGTGCTCCGTCCTGAATAATTCCTGAGTTCGAACGATATGATAGCAAGTGCCGATTAGTTATAAAATAATAATAATAATCATAGTTTATATGTATTTTATATGTGAAGTATTTTAACGCACGGGGAGAGCACTTACAGTTAATTAACAATGAAGATATCAAATTCTCAGGCATTTTTTTTACATTTTTCAAACAAAATTTTTTTTCGAGGCCGTAAAACGATAAGTCGTTTAAAAATCACCCTATATATCTTCTAAATATCCACGCAAATTGAGTATAACAACACATAAACGAAATCAATCACCCGTTTAACATTACAGTAAATATTTTTAAAGGGCTTCATTGAAATTAAATCCTTAACCCTAGGAAGGAATTTTCTAATAAGTTCAAAGTATTTTGGGTAACAGTCGATAGCCCTCACATGCCAAAATATATTTATTGTGGCGACCAGATTTTTCATCAACCTTTTCTTTTTCATTATTATCTAATTCTTTTGAAATGTTTTTATAGTGATTGAATATTTCAAATTTTTTGAAGTCATATTTTCATGGATAATTAAATCACGCAAGATTCTCGCAGTATCTTCAATCAACCTTATATTATTAAGTAGCAATAGTATTTTTAAGTCGTTAAGTATGATCTTTAACGTCTTTTAAGACGGCAAAAAATTGCGTACATTTTTCCCTGTTATTCTTTCACTAGTGATCTGCGTCGGTTTTGCAAACATAAAGAATAATAATAATTACTGTAAATTATCCTTAGCAAATAGGCACGTAACCATCATCACTGACTTTTCTGTATGTATTTTTAATATGCACAATTCTAAAGTACATTATTCTTATGCATTTATAAGATTTAGGCTACGTTATCAATTTAAGCTTCTAATATTACTTCTTGTTATTTAATAAAATTATGTTAACTTCTCGCTACTTTATGTAAATATTATATAAAAGTATTATACAAATAAACCTTTCGAAAGAAATTCTCTTAACGGTATCAAAATCCGTTACGTAGTTTAAAAGAAACAAGGGAACATAAGGACAGACACGAAAAGTGATTTTGATTTATAATATTTATAGACGTGAATTTGTAAATTACATGAAATAATTAGCAAATGCTAATAATCAGATATTCCAAATATTGCTAATTAATATTTGAACAAAATAAAAAACACTCGTCTATTATGAGTAGTCATATGAGAGAATTTTATCTTCCCATTCTTTATAACGTTAAATCTATGACTAGTATATTTATACTTCATTAATTTATTTCAGAAAGCGAAGACATTTCCAACAAAATATCGTCTCTTCGTGACGTCAGTATACAAGCTAGCGGGTTAGCCAACGCAGCATCAGACAAGATTATAGACTTGGCACGGCAACTGGATAATCTAAAAAAGCATTGCATAGCCAAAGACATGCCCTTATGTGATACAGTCAATACCAATGCTTTAGAATTGAGGATGAGGTTTGACTTGGTACATATTTATATACTAAATTGATTACTGAAAGTTGGGATTGTTGGTATACCATGATGTAACATACATCAGTTCAAAAAAACTCTCTTAATGTCAAAATATTTCATATAAGTAACAAATAAGCCTATAACCGAAAAATTTACGAAAGGAACGACGCCTTATAAATTCAAAAGGCAACGTGCCTCTTATGTAGAGAATTATTCTAGTATCTCTCTAGTAGATTAAATAATCAAATATTCATAATTCGCATTTAGATAACCCGAAGGAGCTGTAAACAGCATATGCGTAAGAAATACATAAAGAAATGTGTATTTTTTAATCATTATAGGTTTTAGCATTTGATCACTGTCTTTACTTATTTTAAATAACGTTCTGGTTCAAGACGTTCGACCTCTGATAACGCAAGTGGGAGATATATATATATAAAATGTATTTGTACCTAAATTTGTATTCTACACAGCTATATTCAGAATGGTTAAAAAGTTTGGCGAGAATCTGGTGTCTATTATATATTACACGCAATTTCAGATACTCCGTGAGCAACAACTACTTGAACTACGCTCATTGGGGATAGAAAATTTAACTCGAGCAATATCCACCGCAAAATTAGAATTCCGCGCCCTACCATCGGCTATATCATCGCAGACAGTTAAAGTTCGAGAAGGTATGTGTAGTCAAATCTGTCTAGGCAAACGTATGGCACACGTGACATTTCTCATCCTATACTCACTATAAATAAAAAAAAAGACTTCTAAATCAAATTAATGCACGTCTTTACTGAAATATAACAAGGCAAAGTCGCACGGTTCACTGTCGAATAAAATTAAATATACCTTTTCTTTATTTATTAATTTTTAATTACAATAGATAATTCTAACATAACAACAATTATGTAATTAATTTTTTGCACATAATTGTTGTGTATAAATAAAATTTTGTAATATTAAAAATAAACAATAAAGATTACATTTAAAATAGTAAGAAATTATTCTGTGGTCACAAAAATCGAATAAAAAAGATTAACTCCTACGAATTTTGTTCACAGATATCCTGAATGATATAGAAGTCCGAAGGCAAGAAATTCAAGATTCAGCTAACATCCTGAGCGATATTGTTCGACATCTAACTGGCTGTTTGCATTCTGTGGCAAGGAGATTGGAAGCGGCTTTAGACCGAATACAGAGATACGAATTCTGGAGATGGATACTGATGTTAGGTTTGTTTATGCTTAAAATATGATTTAATTAAATAGATATTAAAGTGTATTTAATTGATGTAAGCTTTACTTTGCGCAAATTCATAATTAAATTTGTCATAGATTGACCGCTGTTAATTACAGGCGTAAGTGCAACGTAACGTGTACTCAAATATTTTTTTTAAGTGTGTATATTTAATATGCTTATTATTTGATTGTTAATTATAAGCAGTAATATCAGTGCCTATACACGCGTTTGTTATTTTCATTGCTATTATCTATCTAATACTTTTAAACGAGCAACTTTTTTATATTATTATACTGTTATATATTCAGAATCTCGGAAACGGCGTCAGTAAATTCCGTGAAACTTAGTATGTTGTTAGCTAGATTTCATTCATAGAAAACTTTTTTATCTGAGTTTTTAGGCGATGGAAAAATGTAGCTAGAATATAAAGGTAAATTTCGGCGCTGCTGTCAAAATAAAAATAGCTCGGAGTTTTTGGCGGGATCTTAGTCTGTCATGTAGTGGATTTTATATTTTATTCATAATCTTGTGTTATTGGACTCTATATTTTGTAAAGTTGGTGGTGCTTTACGTAATACAGTTAGTTTATTGTGCATAAGTGATGTGAATGGAAAATAATACCGTGGACCATGAAATTCTGATATGCCACAAAAACTCCCTGGAAGGTTCTAACAAGGGATCCACCATCTTGTTAGAATATTGACTCACACGATGCTTAATATTGAAGTGATTGCAAGACGCTTATAATATTATTGACTACGCCACAATGGCAGTAATAATCTGAAAGATTGAATGCCAAAAATAAAGTAGAAAAAAAATAGTTCAGATAAAAATCGGCTGCTTCATAAATTCATCTAACCCCAGTTTGAATCCGAGAGATAAACAGAGATATCTTTTTTAAATATATATTTTTTTAAATGCTAATTTAGTGACGCAAACCTAACAGCTTATTTTAAATTTGAAATTTTTTATTTAAAAAATCGAGCTATGCTCGGTCGTTCAGTTACTTATTCCTTATAATTAGTAATAGTCTTTGAAGTACCATGATGGTTGGTCGAATTGTACCAATATCTCCTGTAGTCCGGTGAAGCTGTTAAGACCTTGCTAGGTCAATAGCGTAATCAGTTCGAGAAAAAAAAAAACCAATATCAATTTTTATATAGGAGTCTGATAGGCAAAATTTGATCATAATATGGTATATACTTTTCTAAATATGTACATAATATTATCGATTGTATTGAGTATTGTAGAAATATTACAAACACAAGTAGCGTAAAGTAATAGTCTTAGTCGAATCGAAATCGTAGTTGCATGAAAAGAAAACTTTTCCATTTTTTATTGATATTATTAAAGCTCATCGAAAATTACTACGTAAAAATAATAAAAAAAAACGATTGAAAAACAGAAGAGGAAAATATACTAAACAGTCGCGTACTTACCTTAATACCCACATACGAACCTATCTATCAATATTACAATGCAAATCCATCCAAATGTCAAAGATGAAAATAACTTTTATTTTGTATATTACTCAATTTATAATATTCTTCTCCTATTCAACTAAATCAAATTAATTAACTTACAGTTTGCGTCGTCGCTTTCAGCTTTGTCATGATACTTATACTTTTGGCATTATCGTGTGGATGCGGACATATGAAAAACCACGCCAAGAGAACACTCAAAGCGTGAGTTTCCTTGTTCTATAATAATATATACATGCATAAATTTTAATAAAATGGCTGCTACATGAGGCTTTTTATATTTTGTTAATTTGAAAATACATTTTTTTAAATTAACCGACAAAATGTATGAAGCAAATTAGTCTATATTATTCTAATCTATTCTAATATAATTTATTCCATGTATGGACTTATTTAAATACTAGTTTTTGATTGTGGTTTCTCTCGCGTTACTGTACATATGGTTTGTTGCTGTAAACAGTATTTTTTAGTTATCTATGTGCTTTTCTGTACGCCAGAACGGTTAAACAAAATTTTGTAACAAATGCAGAAACAACCAACCGAATTACAAATTTGTTTTTATTACAAACTATCGTCTTCTCTTTTATGTCTAATGATAATTTATTTGCTACATCTCAGTTACTCTTTCCATATATCGGTGAGTCTCAATCATACTTACAAATATTGTTTGTAAAAATACTCGACCCCATGATCTTATATTAGAACATACCACTTATATTCGCTTCCATAACATTAGTTAGGATTTATATAAATATAAAGTGTATAATTTAGTGTATGTATTCTATTTTTTGACACGCTGTTTGAAGAATTTACCTATTTGATAGAAGATATTCATAGATAGATAGTCATTAGATAGAATTGGTATTCTAATACTAAAAATATTAACGTGAGTTTAATTGTTACGCTTTCACCTCTTAAGTACTTAACCAATTTTAGAGATTATCACATGTTATCAAAGGTATTGAAAAAAAACACAAGATATAATGTTCATCCAGAAGAAAAGTATTATATACTAGCTGACCCGTGCAACTTCGTTTGCACCAAATTGGTTATCACGCGAAAAAATTGTTTTTTTTTTTCTCGTAGCACGGCAAAATGCCTGCACTATGCCTGGTGGTAAGCACAGTACAATCCAAAAACAATAGCGACCACCGAGTGAGACACTATCCATCGCTGGTCGCCACTATCATGCCGGCCTACAGAAAGCTGGATATGCACAGGCTGATCCCGAAACGCGACGCGCAGAAGTGAGTCACTATTACGGATTTTTTCGCCATGTACATGGTGGTTGTGACCCAGTCAGGCTGTAAAGCCCTACCACCCCGCAAATAAAACTGATACCTGACTGCAGCCACAACTACCGTTTCCAATTGTGAATCCAAACTATCCACGGATTCACTTAAACATATACCCAGATTACATGTTTTTTTTTTAAATAAGCCTAGTACCCATTCGTATCCTCATCTACCAGGAACAATTAAACTAATCTACATAAAACTGAATAAACATCTCTACCACTTACTTTATCATAATTATCTTCGACTTGTATTAAAACCTTTTTATACTCCATTGTATTAAAGGAAAATATATGAACACCGTATCGAAGCGTCAAACATCGCGCCGAAAGCGTCAAATGTCATTTGCTTGAAACTATTGTCTAAGAGTTATAAACTGTTTCGAAAACGTATTTGAAATATATTTCCAATATATTTTTATAAATAATCTCTGTACCACTCACAACATAGTACCAATCACCTTCAAACCAAGCCAGTTTTATACATCAGGTTCAATCCCTCGGTAGGGATCCCTTGACTGCGTTGCTTGCGCGATACGGTGACACACAAATATACATCACTGCTACAACACTACACGATCACCCCCACACACGTGCACGCCTACACGCTTAGACATGAAAGTGGAAGGGTTTACTTTTTTCCCTTATGGAACTGAAAAACTCTCAATTTTCCGATAATAAATATATGCAGGAGTTGTTGAGGCGTGTATGCTTGGTACACATATACGTTTCAACAACTCATACATATATGAATAGTTAGCTAGGTTAGTTAAGCTAGGTCGCGATTTTGCATGCAACAGGCAACAGCCAAGCCGAGGTGTGCCGTGCACCCTTGAGCTGGTTGCCAAAATAAAGTCGGCTGAGTGCCTTAAGCGCTCGCCTTAGTAGTCCGGTAACTTATATACGTATATAAGTTATTGAAACACACATGTGTACCAAGCATGCGTGCGTGCCTCAACAACTCCTATATGTATTTTGTGTAGGAAAAATTCCTCTAAACTATATAGGATAGGATAACGAAAAATAAGGGTAGAACTCTTGTGTCACTGTATCGCGTGAGCAGCGTACTCAAGGGCTCCACGCCCAGGGAACAGATCTAGGCTTGAGCCGTTGCCGAGAAGGGTCTAATTTGGTGTGCGGGAACGAAATTTACTCCCAGACCACGGCGGCGTGATCTGCGGTTATGCGGGCGTGGGTGAGAACACGCTCTGTTTGAAGAGACAGGCTGGTATTGATCGTTCGCTGACGTGATTGAATCAGGAGGGTCGGTAAAAATGTGTCGTGGTCGTCTTCTATACTGCGCAGCGTTGGGGAGATAAGAATTTTGCTGCGCGACCGAACTGAAAAAAATGTGATAGTAAAACTGTAACGAAAAGTGCATGGAATAAAACAGTTAAATGAGACGTGCGCAGGCGCGACAGTCGTATACACAAGCGAGTAGTGTATAATACCTTTCTCTTTCTCATTTTTTGTAATTATTTCTATTTCTATGTAATTTTATGTTGTCAAACAAAAATAAAGAGACATGTTTTGTTATTTTAATTGATAATTTGAATTACGATTACATAAAATTGAGCACGATTTTTTTTCCCAAATAGTGTCGATTCTACTTTAGCCGAAGGAACCTCGTTCCTACCTGGTGTCCCACGACACTACATTCCTTTTTTTATTTATAAAATATATCAGCGGGTATATGATTGTTTATAAAAAATGTGTCTGAATGTTTAATTGCGTTTAAAAGTTACTGAAAAAAATGTTCCTAAATTTATTATTGAATAATCATAAATCAAAATGCCTATTAAAAATACAATGTTAACCCGCTACCAAGTGTCTTAAATTCTGTCTGTTGATATATTGATAATTTCTGTAGGTGGTAGAGCCACGCTGAAGCTATTACTGGTTTCAGCATGAATGGGTCGGCTCGTTCGGGCTAATACTGCCCTCTCACAAAAAACCGACGTGAAATAAAAGTGCTTGCATTGTAGTGTTTCGTTCGGTCAGTGAGAGTGCCGGAGGCCCACCTCTCTTGCCCTTTTCTTCTTTCCCTTCCCTTACCCTCCCACATATACAGGTTGGAAACGCACTTGCAAATCCCCTGGTGTTGCTAGTGTTTATAGACGGTGGTGGTCACTAAACATCACGTGACCCACCTGTTCGTTTGCCTCTTATGATATAAAAAAATATATATTGATATATTAAAGAACCAGGTATTCCAAAATTCCTGTTCTTTTAACGTTGCCGGCTCTTGTACTAAGGTGTCGCAAAAAAGTCTAGTTACGTTAACTACAAATTTTTGTTTTTCGTTATCCTGGAGAACCCCTTGCTTTTTATGGGACAAAAAGTATCCAGTATGTAGCCTTGTAATATCAGTTATCACTGTGTTAAATTTCGTTAAAATTGGTTCAGTACTTTTAGAGTAATACGGGTTTAGATTCTAGACTTTAATCCTTTATCCTGGAGAACCCTTTGCGTTTTATGGGACAAAAAGTATATTTGATGTAATCTCGTAATATTAGTTATCACTATGTCAAGTTTCGTCAAGATAGGTTCAGTACTTTCAGAGTGATGCGTGTGCATAGGGACAGACAGACAGACAGACAGACAGACAGACAAAAATTGTAAAAAGATTATTTTTGGCTTCTATATCGATAACATAGTCTACCCTGATTAAAATTTTCAAAAAATATTTAATGTACAGATTTCGACTTGTTACAGTTTTATTATAGTATAGATAAGTGTAGCGAGTGTGAGTACGAATGCGAGTGAAACTGCAGGAAAAGACTTGTAGGTTAAGTATAAAGTCTCTAAACAAAAAGAGGACAATCAAAGTTAAGTATTTATTTGCCAATAACAACTCTATCAAAAAAATTGAAAACAGGACGCCCGGCAGATGTGAAACTTCGAAATTGTGCGAATCGAACGAATCTCAAATTCTCAAATTACATTATATGTATGCCAGCTTAGTCCGGCAAGAGAGATTGCGCGCAGTTACCTGCGCATGGCATCGCGTCGCCACGTCTCAGACACTCGCCATACGAACAATCAGGTTTACCCTCGCCTATAGATGTTTCACATGAAAAGTCGTTTGTATTAAGTTTCTAAAGTACTAAAGTAACTAAAAATTGTTCAGTATTTTTGCACTTGAATTTTTTGTTTCTCTTTATTTATTTTACTTGTTATTTTGTGGAGTACTCTTAAAAAGCAAGCGAATAATTCACAATTTTCTTTCCCGCAGGTCTTTTATTTGTTTGTGTTTCACATCTTTAATCCTATGGGTTGTAGTTTCAACAATCTTCCTTATCTCCAGTCACGCAGAGGTAAATTATTAAAATTGTATTAAAAAAACATAAAATTCTCTGAACAGATGCTTTGTGCGAAAAAGAAAAAGCTTCATACTTTAAAATTCCTTTGTGATTTTATTCCGGTAGATCGCGTCTCTATGTATTGCTTTGAATTTCTTTGAAGGCGTTGCTAAGAAGTCGTTTTCCGTATGATGTTGTTTAATGGTGCACGTAAATCACGTTTTCCAGTTCATACTTACGATTTTCTTTTAACTATTCTTATATTTCAAATTTAAAATCGTATATAAATGTTAATCCACCATTTCTTCTTATTTTGATACTAGCTTCTCCTCGCGACTTCGTCTGCGTGAAATAGTTACTTTGTTATAACAGCCAGCGGAAGCTCTCAAAAAGAAAAAGAACACAATTTTGAAACATTTTTCATTGGTGCTCCGCTCCTATTGGTCTTAGCGTGATGATATATAGCATATAGCTTTCCTCGAAAAAGGACCGGTAGTTCCTGAAATTAGCGCATCCAAACAAACAAACTCTCCAACTTTATATATTAGTATAGATATTCTAACGAAATAACGCTTCAAGACATAAAAATAATCCGTATTTCCAAAGTAAAAATAATATACAACTTTCATATTTGTAAATTAATAATCATTAAAACACTTTTATTTGTTTTAGAAGTTATTTAGGTACAGCGATAATGGTTAATATGTTTCGATAGCGTGTCGATTAACGTAGGTTAGAATTCTAGACTAGATTTTCTAAGACTGCCTGACTAGCTAGCTACTATCCTCAACTTGGAAAATTGTCGCTAATCAACTATAGGTGTAATCTGAGAGCTGCACTTGAGAGCAAGTCACCTCTAGGTTTGGGGTGTTTACCATATTAGACCACATTAGGTGAGATTGTTACTGAAAATATGTTATCAAGCAGCAACTATGAAACTTCTGGTTGTGATCACTCTGAGTCTGATTTTGATTCACAACAACTAATACCCAGTCTACACCTTCTACATGTCATTTGCAGACAAAATTACCTCAACATAAAATTAGACATAATATTCAGAGCCATGGGGGTGCTAATGTCAATGTTGTTACCAAGACTATAGTGTACAGTGATAGAATTGGTAGGGGTATGGGTTCTATGTTGGCGCAGGCATTAAGTGACAATATAATTAATTACTGTATGCCTGGTGCCACATATAAGCAAATAATTGACAAAATCTTGAACACAGACTTTGATAATCAATGTAATATTGTAATTTTAATAGGGGACACTTCAGATGTAAAAAAGTTTGATTTATATAAGACATTTGAGAAACTGTTACAGTTGAATGTGACTAGCATAATGTTATGTGCTTTTCCTTATTCAATTTCCCTATCACAAAAAAATAATAATAACATTCATATGTTAAATACGTTATTATACAATTTGACATGTCGTCATAGTGACAAATTTATATTTTTTTATGTTAATAAATTTATTAACAACTTTATATTAACGCGGGAGAGTATGTTTCTTCGCAAAAAGTATAAGCGTGACATAGCTACATTGATAGCTTATAATGTAAGTAGGTTAAGTGACTCAGTAGTATCATATAGTTCACGTAATGATACTGTGATAAAAATTAAACTAGGTAATAAGACAAAGGAGAAGTGTACTATTACATTATACCACCAAAATATTAATCGCTTCTCCGGCAAAATATTAGACATAGAATTGTTTTTAAATAGAGAGAATTTAGACATATTATGCTTTACAGAAACATGGCTTAAACCGAACAAGATGCAGTTCGATATACCCCATTTTTCAGTTGCCAGTGTATTTAACAGAACAATCACTGTCGATGGTGGTTGTCTTATATTATTGAAAAATAATTTAAAATATAAAGATAGAAAAGATATATGTGGTCTTTCGATAGATCGTATCTGTGAAGTGGCTTGTGCAGACATGGATAAATTAATTATTCTTTGTGTTTATAGACTTTCATCATCAAATATTTGTCAATTCCTACAAAAAATGGAGGAAATTTTATTAAGAATTTTGAATAGTAATAAGCGAGTTTTGGTCTGTGGTGACTTTAATATAGATATCTTAAGTATGTCGCCAGTAGTTACTATGTTCACATCTTTATTTAAGTCGTTCAACCTGCATCCTCTTTTTAATGAGCCGACTAGATGTACGTTTCAAACTGCATCATGCATTGATAATATTTTTAGTAACTTCAAGATTATTGGCAGTAGTATTGTTACTGGGATACGCTCTGATCACAAAGGTCTCCTTGTTAAAATAAGTTGTGATAAACCTAAAGTTGACTCCAAGAAACAATGTAGACTTATATCAAAAAGTAGACTAGGTCTTTTAAATTATAATATTGCACAACACCTATCCTCCAAAATGATTAATAATCAAGATACAGATTGTTATTATGAAAATTTATTTAGTATCATAAGCACTGAATTCAATAAACATTGCCCAAGAAAGGTTGTTAATGTAAAGGGGAAAAATAGTTTTAGTGAATGGGCAACAAAAGGCATTAAAAAAAGTAGAGATCGATTATATGATCTTTATTATAGGAGATCACTAACAAATAGTGAATCCTTTCATGCTTATGTTAGAAATTATTCCAAAGTTTTTAAACGTGCTTGCATTGCTGCCAAAGCAAAATTTTTAGGAAATAAAGTTCACGTATCAAGAAATATGACCAAGACTGTTTGGCATATCATAAATAAAGAACTAGGTAAAAATAAAATAAATGATAATTCACTTAATCTTAATGTGGACGGAGTACATATTTCAAAAAGTACAGAGGTGGTATCTGTTTTCCAAGACTATTTCACTAATATACCTTTACAAGTAACAAAGGACATAACATCATGAGCCCAGGGTGCCGCAGCTCTTTTAAAAAGTATGAGTGCACCTATAGATTCTAAATTCAAATTCTTATCTATTAGTGCAGGTGAAATAATAAGGACTTTCAAGAAATTAAATTTAAAACACACCGAAGACATATGGAGTATATCTGTAACAGTAGTACAGTCTTTAATTGTTACTATTTCACCACATTTGGCTAACATATTTAACCAGTGTATAGCAAAAGGAACTTTCCCCAATTTAATGAAAATAAGCAAAGTAGTTCCTTTGTTTAAATCAGGCTGCAGAAGTAGTCTTGGGAATTATAGACCTATTTCTGTACTTCCGTCGTTAAGTAAAGTTTTTGAAAAGATTATGCTCAACCAATTAGTGAACTATTTCAATGTGCATAAGTTTCTGGATGGTCGACAGTTTGGTTTTACGAAATCGAAATCTACTACTGACGCTGGGGCAACGCTCATAAGCTATATATTGCGTGCCTGGGAGGATTCGCATGATGCAGTTGGTGTGTTCTGCGATCTGTCTAAGGCCTTTGATTGCGTTGACCATAGTACACTTATTCTAAAATTAAAACATTATGGTATTTGTGGACCTTCTCTCGACCTTCTAGTCTCTTATTTAAAAGATCGCTTTCAGAAAGTTAGCATACAAGGGGTAACCTCTGCAGGATCCTTTGTGCGAATTGGCGTCCCTCAGGGCTCTATACTGGGGCCGTTCTTGTTCTTAATATACATAAATGATCTGCCGCTAATGGTCAATAACTGTGCTGACATGGTGCTTTTTGCAGACGATACTTCAATTATATTTAAAGTGACAAGGACAGATTCAGAGGTTAGGCATGTAAATAATACTCTAAATGAAATTTCTCATTGGTTTGCATTAAATAACTTAGTGCTAAATACAGGCAAAACAAAATGTATAAGATTTGTTTTGCCTAATGTTCCACGAGTGGATAGCAGCATCAAGATTGAGGGGAATTTTGTAGAGTTAGTTGATAATACTGTATTCTTGGGTATCACACTGGATTTAAAACTACAATGGGGTCCTCAAATTAAACAATTGGCAAGCAAATTAAGTTCTGCTGCATTTGCAGTACGTAAAATACGCCAGCTAACTGATATTGCTACTGCTAGGTTAGTCTACTTCGCCTACTTCCATAGCTTAATGTCTTTTGGCATTCTGTTGTGGGGGACAGCAGCTGAGGTAGACACCATATTTTTATTACAAAAACGAGCAGTTAGAGCAATTTACAATATGGGACTTCGTGAATCTTTAAAGACTAAGTTCAACGAATTCGGTATCTTAACTCTGCCTTCCCAATACATTCTTGATAATTTAATGTATGTCCGAAAGAACCTTGATAAACTGGATTTTGTAAAAGGCCGGCATAGTCTAAATACTAGGAACCGTGACAAACTGGTTATCCCATGTTTTAGACTTAGTAAAACGAGTAATAGTTTTTTGGGAAATAGTGTACGGTTCTATAACAAAATTCCAAAGGATATTACCGATTTGCCTGATTGTGAATTTAAGCACCATGTCAAGCGGGTTTTGGCCTCAAAAGGCTATTATAGAGTGGATCAGTATGTGAACGATAGTGATGTCTGGAATTGACTCATCTCTGTGCATCCATTAAATTTCTTATCCATTAAAAGTTTCTGTCATGTATGTAATATAGTCTAAATATTATATATATTAAAAAGATAAACCAGATCGAGTTTCTTGCCGGTTCTTCTCGATAACTGGGTTGTTTCCGAACCGGTGGTAGTTTTTGACGTTCATAAGTGCCTTATTAGGGCCTAAACTGAATAAAGTATTTTTGATTTTGATTTTTGATTTTGATTGTACAACGCTAAAGCCTATAGAGTATAAAAAAGTATATATATTATATGAAAACTGTAAAAATTAATGATAACACGATATATTGTGTGTAGGTATACGTATGTCACGCACTCAAGGACAGGCCACAATACGGAACGCTCTCGGCTCTCTTCGATCGTCCTTCCCCACTTCTGCCAAACAATGAAGGAATATTTGACGCACTGTTCAGGGAATTGAAAAACATCACAATTGATGTCTCAGTTAGAGACGTTTTGAGGTACGTTCCTACTTATTTTCGTAACGTTGCCTATCTCAATATTTATGCAATAGTTAATTTTGATAATAAGAGTTTGTACCAGTTAAATAGGACGAATAACGTGTATTCATACAAAAATTACTAGGTAAAAAATGATAGAATATTTCAATTTAATTGTAATAGATGCTATCTAAGATATCACACTGTCTTCCATAAAGATGGAAATAAAAAAGAATTATGTTTCAACTTCATTAAATATTGTTACAAGCTAACTTATTTAACAATTGTTGATATGTTTTTAGAGATTGCGAAATGGATAGACCGGCTTACGTCGTGTTTCAACTAGATAAGATACTGGATATTAACAAAGAGACCTCTTACTTCGAGTGGGAAGAGATGCAGGCAGATTTGGGTAGGCTCGCTCCGGTTATAGATATGCGATTTCTTAGAAACATATCGCTGTACTTTACTAAATTATTGAACGAAATCCTCTCCGTAACTGATGTCAGTTTCGCAACTTACAGGTAACAGAAATACATCATTTTCACAATATCACCAATAGTATTTAGTTGTTCCTTAAAGAAAACCTGCTACGTAAATAAATACATTATGTTTCTTAAAGTAGTTTCAACTTTTTCTTACAATTTTAGAAATGTTTATTGTTCATAATTCGTTCGCGTGGAATAATTACTTATGGCTAACGCTAACACACAGCGGAAGCTCTCAGGAGAAAAAACCCCGAATTTGAAACATTCTTCATCGTCGCTCTCATCCTATTCACTTTAGCGTGATGATATATGGCCTATAAAGATTCTCGATAAATTACCTATGTAGCATTGAAAGAATTTTTCAAATTAATCCACTAGTTCCTGAGATTATCCCCTCCAACGTCACAAACTCAATAACTTTACCTCTTTATAATATCAGTATAGATTGAACCAATAGTTCATTTTTTTTTAACGTGGTGAAATCCCTATGGATACGCCACCCTCCCGGGGGAGAGGATGGGTTATGTCTGACTCCCACGGACTAAAACCCCACGGTGTACCGACAGACCGTATTGTTGGGGCGCCAAAGGATTAGTCTATGCTATTCCCCTTGGATAGCAAACCAGTAGTTCCTTAGATTACCCCCTACAACGTCACAAACTTTACCTCTTTATAATATTAGTATAGATGTTTTTATTTTATAAAGAATCCTAAAAGGTATATATTTACTCTTTGATTTCTTACACAATATAGGTTCTAGTATCTGACTACAATTTCAACTGATGTTAGAAGCCTACATATCCAAAAATGATAAACACACTAAACCTTGAGGGAAGTGCTCTTAAGTGCAGTTGCCGCAACACACCTATAGGTGCTTGACGACAGATCAGCTTGGGGGCAATATCTAGCCAGACGAGCATAGAAAAAGCCTTACCACCATTTTAATTGTTTTAATACCATAACTATGAAGTAGGAATAGTATACAATACTTCTACATTATATTCCAATCCAATATTAAAATTTAGGGCAGATATCCAACGAATGCCCTCAGTTACTTCTACAGATGTATTATTGACTTGCGGGCCCGGTAGACACTGTCCCACCCTGATTACAAAAAATATCCTTGACAAATTATGAACCAAAACCTTCCTCATGAATCACTTTATTCACTGGTGAATCATGAAATTCTGTTCAGTAGTTTTTGAGCTTATCGCGAACAGACAGATAGACAAAATTTAGAAGGCGGTAGAGCCACGCTGAAGCTATAACTGAATTCAGCATGAATGGGTCGGCTCGTCCACGGTAGTACCACCCGACCCACAGAAACACCGACGTGAAGTAACAGTGCTTGCATCGTTGCATTTCATTCGGTCAGTGAGAGCGCTGGAGGCCCACTTCCCGCCTCTAACTCCCTCCACCCTTTTCTACTTCTCCCTTCCCCCCCGTCATTCCCCACCAACACAGGCGGGCAACGCACTTGCGACTTGGTGTTGCTAGTGTCTATGGACGGTGGTGATCACTTAAAATCATGTGGCCCACTTATTCGTTTGCCTCCTTTGATATAAAAAAATAGACAGAGCCGATAGGGGATTTTGTTTTATACTATTTAATGATGTATCTGAGTACATAATTAAATTAGTTTCGTACTTTCCCGAATATTTAACCAACTGAGTAATAGAGATTGTATAGCATCAACTGTTTATGATAAATAATATTTTTAGAGGGGACTACAACATGCCTATCGTTGGGAAGGACTTGCCATCTTTAGTTGACCAATTGGAAAACTTAGCAGCTCAGGTATCTGACTTAACTACAGCGGGCAAGTTAGAAATTTTGGGTAAGTATGGTTTTAATTATTGCGTAAATGATTTTAAATCTAAAGAATTTCGTTCATTAATTACTAGTACTATTATATTAAATATGTCTAATTAGAGTCCAAAAGTAAATTTAAACATACTTTGGCATTTGTGATGTCAGTATTTAAAATAAGTATGTAGATATAAAGCTCTTTTCAAATAAACTTATAGGCCGAATATCAAAAATCAGATGCAAATAATTTAGTTGCTTATATTTCTTTCCAGCAACAAGAACACAGAAATTATATAGTACGAATGTGAAATCACTGGAACAGCTTCGAGCAGAAATGGTTTTTAAACTAACGGAACTGGAACTCCAATTTGCGCCTTTTAGGAAGAAATTAAACATCTCTCTGAGCCACATTCACACGGCACAATATTATATTGATAACCAAGGAGATCTTATTGCTCGAAAAGTAAGTTTAATAGATTCGTTATTTTTAATGAATGCATAAGTATTTAATCAATATGTAGTAGTGAATATGTGGTATGCTTCATGGTTGCTAATAACTTTAAATAAAATCTGTGAAAATAACCAGATCTAGATAATCCTAAGAGTGAAACTTCAAAATATAGTGATAATTTGATATGTTAAATGCTGTTTTTCAAATGCCTTTAGAAAGAATAATGATTGGAATATAATTACGATACATTTATATTTTATTTTGCAGCGATCCCATTGTTTAGCATATCTCTTGGTCGAATTCTTTCAACGAATTGATCGAATTTTCATTTAATTATAAGAGTTTCTTTACCTACAAATTTAAATTATTAATGAAAGACTAAATCGACTTTGGATGTTAATAGATGAACACAATTTAATAATAACAGAGATTGTTTTGTAAATTACTTTTGATAAGCTCGTCTTCAATCTAAATTTATTCATTTTATTTAAATTACATATTTCGTATTCTATTGTATAAACTAACTTTCTTAGTTCGTAATTCTTGTTAACGTAGATTTTAGCAATTAACACGATTAAAATAGTTAGATTTGAATATAATTATTTTTTCCTTAAACTGTTTTATCGACAGAAAGTATCGATTTTCGTCTCACGACTTATTTCTCATGCTGCTGGTTGGAGAACTCATGTTTTAACATCTGTGGGGAAGCAGGCTGCTCGTTGTCGTCCTTTATTTAATGTTTACGAAGCTGCGAAGTCTCTACTTTGTAACCATTACGTTGCATCTCTGGTAACTAATTTTATAATGTTGCTTTTGTAGCCAAATTACTTAACTATTCATATATGCCGCGTAATGAAACGTTTTTTATTATTTTTATTCTACCCTACTTGTTATATCTTATACACATATCACATCAAATTCACCTATAACTACGTCAGTCTTCCTCAATCTTAGTGTACGGCCAGAGTGGACGCTTAAATCGAGCGTCGAGCGTGGTCGGTCTTCCTCAATACTTAGTATACGGTCAGAGTCGACGCTTAAATCGAACGTCGAGCGTGGCGGAGCGTGCAGCGTTCGTTTGAAACAGATGCATTAACACGTAGGTTAGGTCTCTTAAGAGACGCGCGAGCGACGTTCTTGGACGCTGCACGTCCCGCTGCACGCCCCGCTGCCCGCCCCGCTGCATGCCCCACTACACGCCCCGCTGCACGCTCCGCTGAATGCATATTCACTCAGGCCGTACACTTAGGTCTGTCTACCTTCGTACTTAACACTCTTAACACTTTACCACTTTCAATGCTATTTATACTATGATCATACTATGTAAACCGTTACTTGTTACTTTTTAACTTCACAGGACTGATGCTGTGTTCAAGCTTCCATTAATAAACTTGTTTTATTGTACCACGACAAATTGTATCCATTTGCCTGATTGTAAGCATAGTGCAATCCAAAAACATTGATAACCACCGAGAGGTCTCACTTAATGACTATCGTTATCATGCCAAGTTCCAAGGTTACGACCAGGCTAAACCTAATCAAGAGTTGGTTGTTGAATATACATCGGCTTATTCAGGAAAGCTACCCATCTTAGCGTATCACTATGAAGGACGTTACACATGGTGTTTAGTTTTCGCCATTTATTCCACGTTACTAATTTTCACACATACATTCATTAGACACATACCGCTTCTTGCTCAGCACTCAGATCTCATACATCGCAATTTATATCATATCCAATCAGATTCTTATTTTGACAAGTTCAAACTATCATCCAACTAAAGAAGATTAATCCTAAGATAAACTGAATGTTGTAACACCTATTTAAAACTGCAGTTTAAATTAAACAGTACGACGTAAATTGCAGAAATTTTATTTGGTGTTCATTGAAACAAAAACCCAAAACATTCTCGGATAAAAGTAGCGCTCAAAACCGGCCGTCTCCCTAATATACATACGCTGTTATAGTTATGCCGTACATATATGAATTTGCGAATTCAACCTAACCTGAATGATTTAAAGTTTTTTTTACAAGGACGCAAGTGATGCGAGACATTTGAAATGATATAATCCAAAATTATGCACTCATGTTTGTGTGCCGGTTGTGAGACGTTAAGTTCGCATCTTAGGTTTTTGTATATCAATGTCGGCGTTTCACAAAAAGTAGTAAAGTTGGAAAGTCCTTATGCGGACGTTACTTTGCACTTCCATTTGGAATTGATGACTCCTATCACGTCATCCTGTAACAAAGAAACTTTATTTGCGCGATATGTATCTAAAAAAGTAAAGTCTAAAAGTTATGTACTGCCAGACAAAAGTGCAAAGTAACACCCATTTAAATACCCAATGATATTAAATTTCCGCAAAGTATCGCCCTCATAAATCAAATAAAGTTGGACAACCCACCTTTATTTTAATACAAAATTTTGATATACATATTTGAAGTACCAATCGAAGACATTTGCATTACAGCACGGTTGGTGGACATGTGGCATTTTAGTTGGAATAATTTGGTGTACTGCTTTAACGCCGCTTTGCGTGAAACTATGGCGCTCTTACAGCCGCAAGATTAGGGCCCATGAATCAATAATACTAGCTACACTTACCGGGTATGAAAGTTTATTTACTAAGTAAATTCTCACTTATACCGTACAAATTAAATATTTTCGACTTTATCGTTTATATTTTTCACGATCTCTTAATGATGGTTTGAATTGTCAGTTCTAAATATATCTTATATTTGTTTCCATTATATAACTAGCGTATGCTTAGTTAGGTTTAGTTTTCAGGACAATATTTTTATGATTTTATGGAAATTACGTATTCTCTCGACTACCTAATTGTAGGATGTTTTTAAATTTGTAATTGTAATTTTGTCTTTACTACTTACCATGTATGATCCCTTTACTTCTGAAGAGTTTGATCATTACTAAATAGCTCCCATGGAGACTTCTTAATTTAAAATCCTTTCCATCGTTTTGGTTATTAGTGCTGACTTACATTAAACACTTTATTTTAATTTATACTAGCTGTCCCGGTGTACGTTGTCCCGCTCTGATAATGAAAAAAAAAATGTAGACAAATATAATTTGACTAACTAAATACCTAAACCTTCCTCATGACTCATTATCATTATCTACGGGAGAAAATCGCATGAAAATTTGTTCAGTAGTTTCTGAGTTTATCGCGTACAGATAGCTTTGTTTTAGAATATTTATAGATGATGTTAAAAAAACCTGAGAGAATACAAATCTAGTTTTTCTCAGCTATCTCCAAGAGTAAATAGTTTAGAATGAGATCGTTTACAAAGTTATAACACCTCGACATAGCATTAATTACTTAAGCAGATCACGTGCAGGTGTAACATTTTTTTAAACTAAATTACAAAACCATAAAGTTGTTTTTAGTTTAATTAGTCTACTGCTAAAATATTGCCGATAGGTAAAACAAAGTTTATAAGATTAAATAATTAAGCTTCAACGTTATTTCTTTTTTATTAGACAAGAAACTCCGACAACTGCAATGTGTGATGGTAACAACTGGAATACACCTGGGTATGTGATTTTTAAATAATCCACGTATATAAATTCAAGTATGTCACAATTACATTCAGTAACAAAAACTGAACCTCTTCCTGGTATTCATAGATTTTTATTTTCAGTAAAGCACTATGTCCACGCAAATGTAAGTAAATATTACTTTTTACAGAAAATTTAAAACAAAAGTATATTTTTCCCTTCTATGAATGCATACTATACCGCTTGATCCACTTCAAACAGTCTTGAAGTTTTAGTGCTCCTAAAAATCATAATTTGTTAAACTTTAATAATGTTACATCAAACGAACATATAATTTTAATATTTTCTTATAAGTACCAAGTGTCTTAGAAGTAAAACTGAAAAAAATTGGTCGAAATCTATTCATTAGTTTTTGCGCGCAACGGCAGATCTCTATTATTTTGTTTATAGACTATTTTTCCCCGCAACTCCGCACGTGTTTTTTTTTTTTTTCAAATTGTATTAAAGAAATATACCGGTTAAACCGTTTTAGAGATGGCACTGTGGATGAAGCTGTGGATAACAGCTAGTCTAAAACAAAATAATCTAAATTACTTCTTATATGGTCAGCTATCTGCCAGTGAAATTTCCGTGAAAATTGAGCCAACTTATATAGATAAGACGATATGTTACCAGATTTGTTTTAGAATACAATTTATGTACAACTTTTATACTCTTTTGTTAAGTTCTAATTGGTGTTCTAATATTCCAAACAAAAAAAAAAAGTTAATACTAGTGACTCATTACTATGATCTTCCTTTGTTTCAGACCCCCACCACCGCCTCGAAATGATAGTTGGTGACGTTCAAGCAACAATCAAAGTAAATTTAATGCTTAAAGAAGCAGAAAACTTCTTTATAGAGTTTTAAGGGCGCTTCTAAGTCGTACTTGAATTCGAATAAAAATTGTTGTTATTGATGTTAGTAATTCATTTCATTATCTCATATTAAGTACCCAACTACTTAAATAGTGCCCGAGTAACCATAGATTAGGCCGCCGTGGTCGGGGGGTAAATTTCGCTCCCGCAAACCATACTAGGCCTCCTGCGGCAGCGGCTCAAGCCTAGGTCTGTTCCCTCGGCGTGAAACCCTTGGGTACTTGGGTACGTTGCTAACGCGATACAGTGACACAAAATCTTACAACACTGCAACAACATTACACATATCACCCCCAGACACGTGCACACCCACATGCTCATACATGAATGTGGAAGGGATTTTATTTCTGTTTTTCCCTTATTGACTGAAATAGTTTAGAAAAAATTTCCAACACAAAATGTTTCAACAACTCATATAAGTTCTCCGCGGCGCGCTCCCTTCTGGAGCGCGCCTCATATGTTACGCGGAAGACACCCTAGTCGTAGCGGGGGGGGGGAAGAACAATGATTTGTTGCACCTGGCCAAAAAGGCCGTAGTTCTCGTGGTCGGGCACATTAGAAAGCTGGGCCTCGAGGTGGCCCTGAAAAAAACCGAGGCCCTTATGTTTCATGGGCCTCGGCGGGGACCACCTCCGGGGGTCCACATCTGTGTGGAGGGCATCCGTGTCGGGGTGAGGACCGGGTGCTGCCTGTCGTCGCCTCTACATGGGGGTCATACAATCCATGGCCGCCTACGGGTCACCGTTGTGGGTGGACACCTTCTTCTCTCCTCCATTTCTCCATAGAGTAGAGAAGAAGGTTGGAGAGAGGGCAAATGATGGAGAAGTGGAAGCAGGATATGGCGGACGCGCAGTACGGCAGATACACTATCGGCGCTGTCCCCCCGGTCCTGCTGGGTTGGTGCAGCCGACAATGGGGCTCTCTGACGTTCCGTCTGGTGCAAGTCCTGACCAGGCAGGGGTGCTTCGGTTGGTACCTGCACCGGATAGCGCGCAGGGTGCCAACCGCCGTATGCCACGAGTGCAGCGTTGACCCGGATACCGCGCAGCACATATTATCTGAATGTGCTGCGTGGGAGGAGCAGCGCCGCATTCTGGCTGCGGCGGTAGGAGAGGATTTCTCGCTGCCAAGCGTGGTCGCGGCCATGTTGGGTAGCGAGGATGTATGGAACACAGTTGCCTCCTTCTGCGTGGAAGTCGTCTCGCGGAAGGAGGCAGCGGAGAGGGCACGCGAGGACGATCCTCTAAGCGGTCGTGTCCGCCAACGGAGGACAGGCAGGAGGAGGCGGCAGTTTAATCGCCTCCTCCCGCCACGGTAACCGGACTTAGAGATAGGTGGGTCGGGGGCTCCACCTTCCCGTTGCATAAGTCCGGCAGACGAGAAGGAGACGGCTGGTGTATACACGGCTGTCTCTTTACAAGACGAGGCCCGCCGGCGGCACTTCTGCTGCTGGGCCAACCGCTGGGGCGGCATGATGAAGTCTATAGAGATCTTGAGCCGCCCTAACCATAGCGGAAGACGTACACCGTGAGATTTAAGTCCGTGCGAGTCGGACATAACCTATCTCTCTCCCGGGAGGGTGGTCCATAAGGGATTTCCCCACGTAAAAAAAAAAATAGGTCGCGCCCCCTATGCCCATCCTCTTCTAGCAGAGGAGAGGGTTGCTACCGCTGTGGCGCAGCAGGCCACAAGTGGCCGAATGCAAGGCAAAGGTGGCCCGCTGCGCCATATGCGCGGACGCCGGGAGACCTTCGAGCCATGTAATGGGGAGCCGCAACTGTCAGCCCCTCACCACGAAGAGAAGGGACCCCCACGCTGTGGACCCTAGGGTGGCCGCCGCCAGGTAGGAGGAA